>OMKK01043067.1:0-19302 GCA_900302305.1 Polymixia japonica | reverse complement strand
TTGTGTGTGTGTGTGTTTCCTATCAGTCCTGTTCAGTCCGTTCGCCTATTTTAGGCAATTTCTTTGGCTTCAAATGTAAAATATGGTCATATCAAAAGAAACTGCAATGTGATGTGATTTCTGAAATTAATTAAATGAATTCCCGGTTTCCCTTCTCTTGTCCCCAAAATAACAGTCAAATACCAAATATGTAAAGCCGTAGGAGTCTGAATATGAAATAGTTGTGAACAAACATTCAGTTTGTGGGCCAAATTGCCAATATTTGGGTAGAGACTAGGGATGAATCTGAATACGTTATTCGGGAAAGCACAAATAATGCGATGGAAACAGCTATTTCTTCTACCTGATGTTGTTTGTTATTATTCAGGGGAACAAACGTCAGCTCCGTGATTGACATGTCTGTGCGTCAGCCATTGTTTCTTCAGATCGATTCATATCATATAAAAATGCCCATTATCTTTGCAACATAGGACTTTGATTTCACCAGCTAGTCATTTCATTTACTACACATTATTGAAAAGTGATTGCTATTCTGTAGTCGCCCCCCACCGAGTCAGCGCTGACTGTTCCCAGCTGTCACTCAGGGAAACTCTCGCATGGAGGAGGAGGCCTCAAGACATCACATCATCAAGAAACGCAAGCACAGCATCATTGGCATTTAAGATTATTCCCTTTAACTGAAGGATATTTTTCTATATATATCTACTGTAAATAGTTTCTATTTCCAATGCAAAACAGAATCTTTTGATTTATCTGACTGTTCAATGTCCCACAGTTAAAGGTTGTGGTGGGGTTAAAAAAAAGAGAGATAGATGAAAAGGACAGTATGAGGATGTGGAAATATATTTCATAATGAATTATATGCCAATGTTAAATACATCTGATGCTTTGAAGGCACAATAATTTCATTGGCAATTAATATTAGGTTAGAAAATACAACATTTGCTTGATTTAACATGACTTCCTGTATAAACCACGCCCACTCTGGGTCTTCTATACATACAGATAATGATGTCTCTGTACACCTCTAGTAGGGACGTCTTTAACATGACTTCCTGTATAAACCACGCCCACTCTGGGTCTTCTATACATACAGATAATGATGTCTCTGTACACCTCTAGTAGGGACGTCTTTAACATGACTTCCTGTATAAACCACGCCCACTCTGGGTCTTCTATACATACAGATAATGATGTCTCTGTACACCTCTAGTAGGGACGTCTTTAACATGACTTCCTGTATAAACCACGCCCACTCTGGGTCTTCTATACATACAGATAATGATGTCTCTGTACACCTCTAGTAGGGACGTCTTTAACATGACTTCCTGTATAAACCACGCCCACTTTGGGTCTTCTATACATAGAGATAATGATGTCTCTGTACACCTCTAGTAGGGACGTCTTTAACATGACTTCCTGTATAAACCACGCCCACTTTGGGTCTTCTATACATACAGATAATGATGTCTCTGTACACCTCTAGTAGGGACATCTTGGTGTCCAATATTGATAACATTTTATAAAACATGTTTAGAGCAGCTCTTACTAGGCTCCTGCATAACATAAACAATTAAGAAATGAATACAGTCAAAAAACATACACAGAAGTTGTCCTAGGTAACCCTAACCCTAACCCAGGTCTGTTATTCGTTTAACAAGACAAATATAAGGATTCTAAAGGATTTAAATGTTCAAATTAGTAATTAGAACAGTTCTAGTTTACTTCATTTTGGTTGACATGGAGTTCTTACGCCCATACAGGGTTTTGGTGTTCATACACACATTTTACACCCACATGTTCAGGCCCTGTGAGCAGCAGAAAGGAATTGGGGATATGGGTGTATTGATCAATTGAAATATCTGTTTTTTATTGTAAGCATTTTATTGTATAAAACTTTTCATTTTTTGTCTTGTCAGAAAATTAAATGATCCACATTTGCTTTCATTAAACTTATCACAGAGATTGTTTTCAATATAGGCTTATCACGTGTTATTTAAAATAATAAATCAGTTAAATAGGCAACACAACAGCTAAATGCCTTTATTGGCCGACATATGAAGTTATTCAACGTGTTTGGCAGTGTGCCCTTGTGACTGTATGCGTTACACGACCCCAAAAAAAGATTAAATCTAAGTGTTATGTCTGTTTTCTCTGATTGTTGAGATATTGCTCTCTCTCTCTCTCCCTCTCTCTCACACACACACACGTGCACACACTTGTGACTAGCTTGCTCTCTTTTCTCTCTTTTCCACACTGATGCCAGATAATGAAAATTAAATTATTTATTGGAAGATCCGAGAGCAGTTGAATCTACTAAACCTGTTTTAAATGACAAATGACTATAGCATATTTCAAGAACAAATACATACTACATCTGTTAGATATGAGTTCAGAAAGAGATTTCTTTGACAAGTTTGTATCTTTTCAAACACTTTGTTATAAAAATACCTAATTTCCTCAATACTCCAGTCAGTAATTTTTCACTGACCAAATTCAAGCATTTTAAGCATCTTAACCTTTTCCAAACTCTGCCTCAGTTTTTTCCTCATTAACTTAACAAGACATGAAGTGTTAAGGCCTGGAAGGGCTGTGTTTGGTCCCAGGCCTCCTCAGTATCTCACGGCTCCTCGTCAGGCAGAGGTAACAGTATCTCACGGCTCCTCGTCAGGCGGAGGTAACAGATCCACAGACTACAAAAGAATCATGAAAACAAACACAATAACAAAAATAGTCCAAGAAGCCCCCTTCCTGCTTTATATTTTACATTTCTAATATTATACACATGAACCCATAACTAAAAAATAAAACAGCATTTCTCATATAGGAACAATTTTCACTGAGTCTGCTCTTCTTCACACATTCAGCACACACAAGGAACTGTAGGGTCCATGTACCTTCTGGCCATTAGTTAGGAATGCAGATAGGACATTTCTTTAAACCCATTATTTATTTTGTAGGCTCGTTACCAATTAGAGTTACAAGATACAAGCTTTTCCCTGTGTTCTGCTTCTAATGTCCCTTTTTTCCCCCAATTTTCTACTCAGAAAGGAGAAAATAATGGCCAGAAAGTACACAGACCCTGCAGGTTCATTCTCTCAGTGGGCGCAATGAGTTTTTGAGAATTTAGTTTGCTTACCAGCATTGTAAGACTGAAATGCTTCGGGAGAAAATGTGAGTCAAATATTGTTCTTTGCACTTACATGGGTTGATCAAAAACATTACCTAAAAGTAACAAAACATAAAAAAACCAAAAACAAACATGAACAATCACATTGCAGATAGGCGTAAAGATGGGGCAGCCTTGTCATGAGAGGTAAGGTAACGTTAGAAATAATGTTTTGCTAGTTACGACAAGCACAAATTTAATTAAGGACATGGAACACGTAAATTAACTCCTTTCAACTACAGTGAAATGAAAGTATGTGTGAAAACTTTGAATGGCTCTTGCAGGGAAGCAGCTGCTCATCGATGGCAAGACATCTCACAGCAAACAGCTCCTTTCAAACTGTCCAGGATATGCTCTCCATCTTCAGTATCCTCCAAAACTGGTGCAGACCTTTGAAGTCTTTTAGAGGCTGTTTGTGGGAATGGACCCATTACAAACAGTATTATGTAAATCTTTGTCTATCTTAGATTCTTCTGTGTTAGATTACTTGATAATGGCAGATGCATTTCGTGTTGAAGGTGTTTAAACCCCTTGAACCCCTCCTTAATTCCATTAGGCTTCGGAAACAAAGATTGCAAAGTAAAAGTGCAAAGTGCGTGTGTGTGTGTGGGGGGGGTTATATAAAGTTCATGACGTAGAGTAGTCCCAAACCGGTCAGTATCGGCCTTGCAAGGTTCAGGCTGATTTAACACAGCAGATGGTGTGTTGAGCCATTTTCAACCCATGAAATGCATTTTTATACATTTGGTGTCAATGTCAATATTAACACCAGGATTGATGTGTTTCATCACAGTACAGTCATATCATTTAGTTTACAGCTCAAAAACCATGTTTAAATTTACAATACCTCTTTAATGTTCTTGCAGTTGTAGGAAGTTCTGGGTGTCCATGCTTTTACAAAACCTTTAAAAGCTTGTTAACAGCATTGTTCTTTATATTGAACTCAACAACCCGATCTCTTAATTGCTCCTTCAATAAGCTACCAGGTGGCCAACCTTCCTCATTTTCAGACTCTGTATTTTGCCCAACAACAGGCAATGTCTCCTCTTCACCAGGAAAAGCAGTACTACCGACAAAATCAATCCCAGGGCCTTCAAGCTCTGCATCATGCAGGTCAAGTCCTTGTCCTTCAACAGAAGAACTCTGGAGCTCTGCGTCACCGCTACACTTGCACCAGAACCCTTTTCTTTGTTTGCCCATATTCTGTTCCACTACATGAAGACTTCCAGGAAAACGACCCAAAGTAATACCTCTGAAAGACAAGAAAAGAACATGCCACTGTTTCATTACAGAACATGGTGCTCCTATGCTGACTAGATTACACACTACACTCAATTAGGTGTCATTTTATGAAGGAAAGACTTACATCAGGCTGACTTCTTAACACTTCTTCAATCACTAAGGAGATGTAAATGTTGTTTGGTTACAATTAAAACATTAATTTATCACGTCTACAGTCCAATAATTAATAGATTGCCTATAATTCACAACAAAGTAGTCAGCCATGAAAGACTGTATGAGCAACCAGCTGCCAGTAAATGTCTGAATACAGACATTAGCACAATCTGATGCTGCCACTTACTGGCAAGAGACAATTAGCAGGAATTTTACAGCTGCAGCTCTTCATCACAATACCGTGATAGTCATATATCCTGATGAATTATGGAGACAATATGATGATATAAAAAAATGAGTATCATGCAACCCTAGCATGTAGCTGCAGATTCTGGAGTGATCAGTTGAGTGTTCGCTGCGGTTGCAGGCTGTGACTACTTTCATATGTCTTTGTGTGAATTCTTACAGATGTTGAGTCTCAGTTTCATAGACTGAATTTTGTTCCCAGTCTGCCTTTAAAATTCTAGTTCTTTGAATGAATTTTCACTTGCACATAAAAGTGAAATACTCACACTCTAGAGGCCTGTGTATAATTAAAAACGGGTTTCAGAGTATTTAACCAACCAGTTCCCCCCCCCCCCCCCTCATTCCACCAACATATTCAGTATGGTAATACATTGTAAGGTAATAAATCATTAGGACGTGACATGGTTGTAGAATACAGTTACTCTTTTTTTGCAAGGCTAAAGAAAATACAACACACATAACAATACTGATTTACATACTGATCAGTCAAGTCCTTTTTGTGAAAAATAGGGTCTCACAAGCCCTCTCTAGAAACAACACAACATGACTTGAAAAGAAGTTGTTTTTGTGCTGGTGCATCCTCTTATCCTCTCTTAATATTGGTTAGATAAATTAAATACACCAAAATATAGATTTCAGTGATTATCTTGACAGGGTAGTACGCCGCTTACTAAAATCTTCTTTAATGTCAAGATACTCAGAGGGGATTCAGGACAGGTTGGGTAAATCTCCACCATCAGCCGGAACAAGACGGGAGGAACACAGACCGGATCTGAGGCAGTTGGAATGACAGCACCGCTGGCTATGTGGGGATTGTGTTTAATGAGCCATGGTCAACCCAGAACGATGGGCACCAGAGGGGAATCAATTAGACAAAACTGTATTTGCTCGTGGTGATTACCTAAAATGTGGAGATTCAGAGGGACATAGATGAAAGAGACAGTGTTAATAACTCTCCCGTTCAGGACATTAGCCTTATTGGGGGTGTCTAGGGTGAGAGTAGGAACACATAGCTGTTCGAGTAAGGCTGAGTCAATGAAACTCTCATCTGCTTCTGAATCAATAAGGGCTCTAAGTTCTATAGTCTGGCTGTTAAATTGAAAACTAACTAGGGGTAGATGGCGAGAGGCAGAGTTGGATTGAATTTAGCTCACCAGTCTCCTCTCATCTACTGATGAGACCTTTCATTTAGCAAACAACATCTCTGCTGTATCCTCCTGTTTCGCTCAGTAGGAGTCAAACAAGTTCTTCCCAACTGCATGGGTTCTACTTCCGTAGTCTCGGGGGCCCGTGGGTCCCCTCAGGCAGGCGCAGCAGAGACAGAAGAAGAGTACACAGCGAAGCGAAGAGACCTTGACGTAGAGCCAGGTAGCGGGACGGCCCAGAAGGGGGGATTGTTATCAAAGGAGACCCTCTCCCTTCTCCTCGCACAGAGCTGAATATCTATTCGGATACCCAATGTAATGACCGAATCAACTCCTCGGGAGGTTCAAGGAAGACAAGGTCGTCTTTGAGAGCGTTGGACGGGACATGCTGAACGGCGCTTAACAGGGACACTGGAGTACAAAACTAGATGGCGTAATCTGCAACGGAACGTGACCCCTGATGGATGCTCATTAGTCTCTCGGCTGAGTCCCTTCCTGAACCCGGATGATTGAAGACTTGAAGACCTTCCTCATCTCGGCAGTGAAAATCTGATAGTTAGAACACATACGGGACTGTTGCGCCCACACTGCAGTGGCCCAGGCCAGTGCCTTACCAGAGAGGAGGGTTATAAGGTAGGCAATGCAGGTCCGCTCGGTGGGGAATGAGGAGGGCTGAAGCTCGAATAGAAGAGAGCACTGAGATAAAAGAGGCCAGCAGGTGCCAGTATCCCCCTGATACCTTTCAGGTGCAGGTAAGCGGGGTTCTTGAGTCACCGGGGAATGGTTGGGAGCAGGGGAAGGAGTAGTGATGTAGCGGAGTAGCTGCTCCAGCAGAGGTAAAAGAGGAAGCAGGTGTGTCAGGGTGATCATTCAATTGAGTGACTAGTTGTTGCAGAGCGGTGGACATGGTTCTATTTCATGACTCCCGTCCAACCATAGACGATTTGAAAACCATATTCATCTCTCTGATGAAGAGCGGGACATCTGCACAGTCCACCATGGCCCAGGTGAAGACTTTGCTAGATAGCAAGGAGATGATGAAGGCTACCTTGGAGCATTTAGTTAGGAAGGATGAAGGTTGAAGTTCAAAGGCCAGGGAATACTGTCTGAGGAAGCCCGGCATTTCCCCGTGTGACCATGGTAGTGGGCCAGTGGCAGGAAATGGGGCTCATGCCGGACAAGTGGAGCTCCACTGGAGACCGGAACCCTCCATCACCAGTAGGCTCCCTGCGAAACAACTGGAGCTGGATTTTGTTGGACAAGAGAGGTGAGTTCACATAGAGATTCGGTGATGGACTGTAGAACCTGTTCGTGGTGATTGATGGCAGCACCCTGGTTGACCAGAGCATTGCGGAGTTGGTCTATCTCTGCTGGGTCCATGATGGCGTAGTTGTCTGTCATGTGGACCCAACTGCAGAGAGATGCAGGAGGCATGAGTAGAAAATCAACTTAAATCTTTACTTGGTGATTTGTAGTTTCAATATAAGCTTCAATACTTGGAATCAAAGAATGTCTAGCAAAACACAGCCAGGCACATAGGAGCTCATAGACATAAAACGAAAATTGAGCAAGGAACAAAGAAAACTGAGGAATTTAAATACACACTAAACAGGTAAACAACATAACTAATCAGCACAGGTGAAGGTAATTAACTAAAGTAATGCAATAACTAAGGGTGACATCTAGGGGAGAATTAGGGTAAAGAAGCAGGAACTGTGACAAATGTTGTGTATGAGCTACTATGTAACTATGTAGTATACATATTAGAATTGTTATGTAAAATCATCATTCTAATGACATGAAATGAATAAACAGTGTATTATAATAGTATTCCTAAGCTGCACATGGTGATGGCTTCTAAGTAATTAAAATTGCTTTGCATTGGATTTAATGACATTTTGAATAAAGCTTACACTGCTACTGTATGAACATTTTAATGTATTTATTCAATCACAAAGGCAGTTTGACTCCACTTGGCAAAGCACAACCAATTATATTGTAATGACATACTTACATACACATAACAAACACACACACACACACAAACACATACACACACACACACACACACACTAACTATTATGACTAATATTAACTCTAGTACTTCTCTTGTATGGTATTGAATCAGCATGTATTGGAAGATAGAATGACACAAATCACAAACTAATCTCAGTTCTAACGAGAAATAAACACATTAAGCATGATTACATATGCAGCAAGGAACACACATGTAACCTGCACCACATCTCTCTCTCTTTCTCTGTCTCTATCTCTGTCCTTTTCTCTCAAGAACACACAACTTTTCTCCCTCTCACTGTGATATACATATAGCCTACACACACACACACACACACACACGCACGCACGCACGCACACACGCACGCACGCACGCACGCACGTACACCCATCCAATCTCAAACAATAGCCTGGCCTTTCTAGCCTGTAATGCGATTGTTGCTAGAAGGAAAGAAGGCAGGGAAGAGTCCTCTGTTACACACACATAAACATACAGAGGCAGACACAGAGGTTCTATTTTGAAACAGAGATTTTCTTATGGTGTGGTGAGCTAGCATCAGTGGCTAATCGAGATGACATCACTTTTAAAAAGTCATAAATCAACATGTCATAGTCAACTTACCAGCATGACATCATCAACTTACGTGGTCTGAGCAGGCAGAGGGGAATTCTTTCACACCACAATTGTACTGTGCCACCTGAGTTTTATTGACACACTCTCCACTGTGCCCCCACACCTATTTTGGTGGTGATGTCATGGTGAGCCGGGAAATTACAAAACGGACACAGTAGAGAGAGAGAAATCCACTTGCGGCCAACACAATTGTTACTGCACTGATGCAAGGTCACTATGCCAGACTTGTGCTGTCCAGAAACTAGAGCCTCAATCTTATTCTTAGGTCTGAAGATCCAGGACGATGTCCAGGACCATGGAGACAACCCTTCCTCACAGTAAAACTTTATCATGTTTTCATTCATGCACAACTTCTGTTTCACAAACTCCTTCAATGCCTCTGGATGGCAAGGGGACTGTCCTGAGGGTATACACCTCCCTCTACAGAGCTCCTCCAGCAGCTCTTCCTCCTCGTCCTGGACCTCCTCACCTAGCCCCAGGTCCAGGAGGAGCGTCTCCTCGTCCTGGACCTCCTCACCTAGCCCCAGCTCCAGGAGGAGCGTCTCCTCGTCCTGGACCTCCTCACCTAGCCCCAGCTCCAGGAGGAGCGTCTCCTCGTCCTGGACCTCCTCTCCTAGCCCCAGCTCCAGGAGGAGCGTCTCCTCGTCCTGGACCTCCTCACCTAGCCCCAGCTCCAGGAGGAGCGTCTCCTCGTCCTGGACCTCCTCACCTAGCCCCAGCTCCAGGAGGAGCGTCTCCTCGTCCTGGACCTCCTCACCTAGCCCCAGCTCCAGGAGGAGCGTCTCCTCGTCCTGGACCTCCTCACCTAGCCCCAGCTCCAGGAGGAGCGTCTCCTCGTCCTGGACCTCCTCACCTAGCCCCAGCTCCAGGAGGAGCGTCAGGGAGGAAGACAGCTCCTCCAGCCTGCTGTTGCCAAGAGACTGGAGGCTTCTATAGGACACAATGCTGACACCTCAAAGAGGAGGAGGAGGAGGAGGAGGAGGAGGAGGACAGCCCAAAGAGATTTAGATGGTGGGAAGACATCGGTGACTCCAACACCAACTAACCTTGAACGACAGTTTACAATAAAGACTTAAAGACGGCTAAATAAAGACAGCTGATACAATATACTATGCTAAGTGTGGTCAGTTCACAGCCTTCTCATTCTAGACAGTATGATCCATCCTAACATGCTTCCATCAGGTTCAATGTTTGTCTAGTTCTTATTAAAATAACATATTCCTGTCTATAACATATTCCAGTGCCTGGTGGAGGTATGAAACAGAGAGACATGTTGGAGAGAAGTACACAAGGTACAGAGATAGTGGCAGGAATGAAACAGCCAGCCTAATTGTAACAGTTCCTGTCCAGTAGTTTCCACTAGTTGTCTCTCTTGGGTCATTTGTAGTTGTAGTTTATGTTAAGTGTGGGTAAAGTGTCTGCACGCGAACGCAGACGTAAGTTCTTAGCTTCTTCACGTTGTTTCACGCTGCTTTGACTTTTACGTCACTGTATTTTTTCTCCCGTGTTGAGCAATCTATCAAGGTTGTGTCTAGTTTTTGTTTTTTGTAACTCCTGAGCTGTAAGTAAAGCTGTGTTGTCTCTGCACCTGGGCCCACTGAGAACAACATAAGACTAAAGACGCTTTCACACCTATAGTTCACTTGTTTTGGTCTGAAACAAATACAGTGTTGCATCATTTACACCTACTGTCCACTGGCTTCAGCAGCCTGAGTTTGTGTTGTTTTCTTCAGTTTTCCTTGGCTTTTGTTCTTCAAATATGGGTGAATTCTGTTTATTATAATTGTTTATTATAATTAGAATTGTTTAGAGTTGTTGCTGCCTACATTTTTGTACTGTAGAGACAAAGTGAATACAGTTGGGTCCAGTTATGAAATATGTAGCTACAGAGTTAGGAATAATAATAATAATAATAATAATAATACATTTTATTTGTGGGCGCCTTTCAGGGCTCTCAAGGACACCGTACAGACATGGTTAAAACAAGGATATATATTGACTGGCAAGATGACTCTGGAGAGCATGGGCTCTGTTAGCGGTCGTACATGTGACAAATGCACTTTGTTTTTGTTTGCTAAGGGTCACTTACAGACTGATTTCTAATAAAACATGCCCTGAAAGTATTGCAATGATGATGATGATGATAATACTGATAATACTAACAATACTACTAACCCTACCACTATTACAACTATAAATAATAATAATAATAATCCTTGCTATTGTAGATGGAGATGCTGTGATATGAGCGCTGCAGTATGCCCCAGAGAAGGTGGTGATATTCATAAAAGACACTGCAGTGTTGCACAATATTTGTAGGATGGCAAATGTTCCAGACCCAGATAACATCCTAACCTGACACGCCAGGTGGTTTGTTACAGAGAACCATCTGGGAAGTCTTCACTGGAAACTGGCAGGCACCTTCAAAAAAATACTTGGCAGGTGGTTTGGGTGAACCATCCTGTCTATCATCGTCTATCACGGGCTAAACCACGCTGCTGCCAGTAGTTACTCATAGGACGCTGATTGGTCCACAGAACTGAGGTTCGGCCACAATCAAATTAACTTGACTAGAGGTAGCATTGAGGACCTAAACACAGGACAGCGAGGCAGAAGAAGAACAACCCAACACCGGGTGTTTATTCAAACGGGTTGCAGGAGACATGGTTAAACTAGGACAAAAACTCTCACACTGAGAGTAACACACATAACATTAAACAATGGACTGACAAAGACTGACTGGGGAACAAGACTAATATACATGAGGTGATTACGAACAAGAAAAAGCAGACCAAGACTAGACAAGGAAATACTAGACGTAGAACTAAGGGAAATAGACCGGGGAACATAATACACAGAAATACCAAACCTAGACAATGAAACAAGAAACAATCAAAATGAGACACAGCTAAGATACCAGGTTGCACCAGGGGGAACGCCAGGCCAGAGGGAACACGGGGAAACCAGAGAGAGAGAGACACACCGAGGTACACAGAGAGAGACACTAGAGAACACAGAGACACAAAGAGAGAGAGCTCCTACCCTCAATTCATCTTTTCAGTGTCTAGTCAGGTTTCAACATCTTCTGTATTCAATCCAGAATACACAGTGAATTGTGTTTTGTTTCCTGTAATTAGGTCAGATAGCATTCTCACCTGCAGCAAACCTCACCTGAGTTTGATTTAAATTAGTGTGCGGCCACTGTTTTTTGGTGAACCACTTTATTCACCAGTTCGGCTTGCCTTCTCACCTGCCGAAATGTATCAAACTAAAAGCCTAAATACACCAGGGTTTGATTCAATTGAACCAAAAATGGCAGGTGTGAAAGTACCCTAATGCTTTATGCTTCATGGTTCAATTTGAGAGCTCTGGGTGTGTACATCATTGCAGATTGATATGTTATGCAGAAACAACCTCATGTTGGCACTTGGAATACATACAGGCCTTAAGATGACGTTACACAAACACACAGACAAGGATGTACACATTAACACGCACATACACGCTAAGATGACTGCATTAACATACACTCTTGGACACACGAAGATGTACACGTAAACACAGACAGACACACACACACACACACACACATAGTAAGATGTACACATAAACATGTACACTCATACACACACACACACACACACACACACACACACACACTAAGATGTAGGCATTAACACACACACACACATCCCAGCAGGTGTGCTGCTTCAATCAAGCTCAGCTCAGTGACCTGGCAGCATTCTGGGTCAGATGACAAATGGCCTCCTCTAACACATGCGCACACAAACCCAGGACAAATCCACCACCTCCTTGATGTTCCTAGAGCCATATCTACTGAGGTAAACACAAACATAGGGCTAGCACTGATAACTAGATAGAATACACTGACTCCCCGCATGCGAACAACTGCTAAAATGTCAGACAGATTAACAGGGAGGTGGCAGAGGGTGAGAGACAGAAGAGGGAGCTAGTATTGGTGAGAGAGTAGAGAAAGACAAAGTATTAAAGATAAGACAAAAGTGGGAGAGAGTGGAATGATAGATACACAATAATAACAATAACTTTTATTGTATAGCACATTAATACATAAAATGCAGCTCAAAGTGTTTTACAGTATGACATTAAAGGGAAACAGGGAAGCATAGTAGGAGTGAGAAGAAAAAAAGATACTGCCTCTTAAGTGGCTTTTCCAAAGCTGAGATCCAGTAAAGTGGTTGCTAAGTACCGCAATTCCCACTGATGGCTTTAAAAGTGTAACAAAATGTCACTCAGGATTAAGACCTGGGGCTTATGAAAGCATAGAGCAAACCTTTTGGGTTCTGTGGCCTGTCCTGATATTAAACACTGTGAGGAAGAACACACCTAGCTCTTCCATTGGCCATGGTTGGTTGGAGAGATTAAAGAAACCCCAAATCTGAATTTATGTGGCCAGATACCTTTGATGAGTACGGAAAATAACCAGGTTCAATTCAAATAATCCAAACAGAAACCAACCCCCTGGTGCAGTGAGAGTGTTTTAACACAATGCACCATTCTGCCATTACCTACTGAACCTTTATTCATCATTACAGAATACTGAAAGAAAACATAGATGGATGAAAGATGAATGGATGTATGCATTGATGGATGGGGAGGGAGACAGGCAGGGGTGGATGGATAGATGGAAGATGCTGGAGGGCTTATGAGAGCTCCAACAGCGTTCAGTCAAGCAGACCCAGAGATTGGCTGAATAGACAGTGGAAGGAAATATACACGTACACAATGGACACAGGATTGACAAACAGACGGATGGATGGATGGATTATGAAGAGACGTTCAAAAATGGATGAAAGTATGGGAGATGATGTTGGCCAGCTGATGACAGAGAGGTGTTGAAGATTGTGGAAACTTTGGATACATGTAGGGGTGGATGAATGCACAGAAATGATCTAAAGCAAGGTTTGGTCAGCATCACACTGCCAGCCCAAAGCAGAGAGGCGCCTACACACCATTCCCCACTGTTATCAATGGTTGCAGGCCGTAAACAACATCAGAAACATAAGGACACCTGGGCTGTGCAACACAAGTGTTTGAAGATTAACTCTGTTTACTGCAACATTAATGTGCCAGGTTTTCTATGGTGGCCTAGCAACAATAACTTTCATCTTTCATCTTAGGATCCTTATGTAAATGAGGCTAATTGGGTCCTGTTTTATAATTTAATATTTAAATACATATGTCAATGAAACCAATTCTTCAATTCTTCCCTGTCAACAAATACAAGACCCATTACAACATTTCCTAAACTGGATTATACACTAAAAAGATGAATTTGCAGCTGAAATCCTAATCTCTGTCAACAGAGCAGCTATGTTCTCTTAATGACTTTATCGATACATACTTGGCTAGTTAATTTCAAGCTTTGAAAGAAATGAAAGAGAAGTTTTGTCTAAACTGAACTGTATTGATCAATTGTCAAAGCACTGTGGTTTTTCATCCCTCTGTACTATCTAGCAAACACGTTCAAATTCATCATGGTGTACAGCACTCACATAAAACAAAGTCAACGTGTGTTAATTATGAATATTTTACACCTTAGCTGTGCATTTTCAAACAAAACACACGATCCTCTTGTAAGGTTTCAAGTGATATCACATGACACATGAACTTCAAGGTTATTTGTCGTGATGAGTTTGACCATCGTGATACAGAGATGTACAGCATGGTGTGTATATATAGTTGAATATTTTTGAGATGGCACATACTTTTATAATAAAACAAACGAGGCAGTTTCTAAGCAGTGTTTCTATGCAGATGGGCGACAGGGTGGCCTCAGGGTAGCAAGGTCATCCCTCAACAGGAAGGTCCTGGGTTTGATCCCCCATGTCATACACACTCATGTATCCTTTAACAAGATACTTAACCCCTATCTGCTACTTATCCTCTAGCAGGCTGACCCTGCACGGCAAAGAGGGCAAAAAGAGTATTTCCACAAGAGGTTTAGTAGCTAGTTCAATCCCCTGCATCTATTTTGCTTTAGGGTTCAATTGCTATCATTAACCAGCAAGGCAAGTAGCCTAACATTACTGTATTGTCCATAGAGGAGATTAAGGCTAAGAGAGCTGAGATTACATCCAAATAACCTGCTGATTAGGTCTTTAAGTCTTCGCCACGAAGGTAATGTGGTACTGTACACAGTCTCCATTTTATTTCCCATCTACCACTCTAGTTATTTCCCGTCTGGTATCTATCGTATTTATGTATTATTCATTAATTGTGAGACTTAAAGTTTTATATTCTGTCATGAAACATGTTGAAACTCTGAACTTTCTCTTTGGTTGAGAAACATTTACAGGCCCAGTAATGTTTAATTTTCCATAACAAAGCCCTGTCTTATACTGTGTTGCGTTCGAAAGGTTGTTTGTTACAAAAAAACAGCAGATTAATTTCTAATTAGCCTTTGTTCATTAGAGTTAAGCGATAATGGGGCGAAGGGTAATATGCTAATTGGAGTAATATGCTAATTGGACATAAACTAATTTTCTCTCGCTGCAAGACGTTCCACATGCCCTGGAGGTGAATGTAAGGGGTAGGAAGCTTGTGATTACTAACCTTGAGCAACTGCATATATACAGAGAAAGAGAGGGAGAGAGATATAGGGAGAGGAAAAGAGAGAGAGCATGTATGAGAAAAGTGCAAGGTGATTGATTCTTGGGTCAGTATTGCTTGCATAAAACAGCATGTCCTTTTAATATGAGACAGGGGAGAGAGAAGGTGAGAGAGAGAGAGAGAGAGAGGTCTGGGATGCCTTGTAATCGCTAACCTTGGACATTGTGGATGATTGAAGCAACAGCCAGAGATAAAGAGAGACTGTGTGACATACGCCAGGACGTCAGTGGAAGTTGTGAGGCTTTGAGATCGATGTGTTACAACAGAATGTTCTATTCCTCTGCGGGGGAGAGGAGAAAGTTTAAGACGAGAACAAGGAGAGTGGTCATGGGTCAAACAAACTGGCATAATGTGCTATGTTAAATGTAGAGACCCTAGAACCTGCAGGAGTATACAACGGTTATACATTCATTGAGCGAGGGAGAGCAATGAAGAAAAGTTGTTAGGGGTCAAGATCGCTAGTAAAAGAGGTGCTCTATTAACTTAACAGAGAAGAGAAAGAAGTGACACAAGAATGAAAGAGAGACGGAAAGCGTAAGGTATTTACCTTGAGGATGGTGATGAGCTCACGGCTGGCTTTGATAAAAACAACACGCAATATTAATTTATTAATTTGATTAATTTGGACTGAGAAGACAAACAGACACAGAGAGACGGAACACAGAATGTTTACGACCTGTTCCAAGGTTGCAGACCAGGGCTGTGGTCCAATAGTCAAAAAGAAATACTTCCTATGTCCTTTCCTAACCACTTTTCCTTGACCTTGATGGAAAACGTCATGAGGTCAAGGAAAGATGTGAAGGAGAATTCATATGGACTTAGGAAAAGAGAATCAAACTGCACTTACACTGGGCTACGTAATGATGCGACGGCAGATGTTATTGATGTGGGTCTGCTGTGGTGAAACTACAATGTTGTGAAGATGGACTAATAAAAGCTTATCTTAGATACTTCGCCCTGTGCATTCTTACCGTGTTGTTTCATGCAGGCTTTATAAACGTGGACCCGTTGAAAAATATTACTTTGTTACCAAGGTTGGAATTTAAATTAAAAAAAGGAATATAAGATACCATCACACAAATGATTACCACATTGAATGGTTGCTCACGTTCACCCTCCTGTCCACTCATATTTATCAACATGAATCCCAATTAGCATGATTCTGTGCAAAAGGCTCAAGGAACATGAAGACGTACAGACAGTGAGGTTTAACCCGTTGCTTGGCAACACCCTTTGCATAAGGCTCGCGCTGGAACAGCCTCAGTTAGTTAGACGGTTAAACAGTCCATTTCTAATACGTTAAGTTCCAATTGATTTCCTCAGTTTGTGTTCGTCCATGACCACAATTAAGTGTTAAGTTTGTATATCGTGAAGATGTTTAGTTATTGTTGGTGATTTATACTGTAATGCCATAAATTTACCAGCTGTTTATGAAGCAATTTGTCCCTTGTCGGCCATGTTGATTGTTTGTTTTCCTGAATGGCCGAATGGTGCATCGCTTTAAATGTTGCTGCTGCAAGGAATTGTGGGACGGCATTCTCTCCTTTACTTTTGTAAAGGATTGTCCAGTGTACCCTATGCTAAAGGAGATAAGAAAGGAAGCATTGAAGCACCTTTCCTTACCATTTAGAGAATTTGAACAGCTCTTATCATGGCTGCCACTTAGATACTTCTGGGTCATTCACACAGTTAGGAACCTTCCTAAGAAAAAAAGAAGATTTGACTGCAGCCCAGGTTGATCAAGTATAAATGACCTGCCCGTTCTCAAGTGTTGCACATTCTGCAAACTCTGCGGACTCTGCAGAAGTATAAAACAGCCTTAACAAAGGAGTGTTTAGATAGGTCAGGATCACTCATGTTGGAGTACAGAGTGATAGAGAATAGAAAAGATGACTGTAACTGAGGAGGGCATCAGTAGACAAAGCCATGATATAATACAGAGCGAGTACATTTATGAAGAGAGGAACAACTCTCACAAAAGGGAGTGAGTGGTTAGAGAGGTCACTATCAACCATGTTAGAGAACCATTGTAATCAATACCCTGCACTTACCATAATTCATATGTAAATTCCTCCCAGACTCCCTATCATTAATCAATAACACTAATGAATCCATTGATGTGTTGTGAAAACCTTGCAACAACAGAAAGTCATCAGGAATTCAGAGAAAAGGCATGTACACTTGTACCGTTAGACTGACAAGACCACTACGCTCTCTCAACTGGTCACATGATCAGCTTGAAATTGTGAGTTTGATTTCAGTGTAAACACTGGTCCGCAATCTTTATGGCAATCTTTACACTTATTTGCAACAAGACCTCCACACGAAACATTTGTCGATATGATACAAAACGACCAATATGTGTGTTTTTCTGGTTGACGTCCCGATCGGCAGGACGAATACAAGGCATTATAAGGTGCGCAGTCCAGCGACCTTGAACCTCCAGCCCTGTGCATGATGCCGGTCCAATCAGTGCTGCCTAATTTGCGAGCTGTTAGGACCAGAATAGTAATTAATCTATTAATCTATAAAAAACGTAGAGAAAAGAGGAGGACCGTTGTAGTCTAGCGGTTAGTATTCGGTGCTCAGAAACCCAGGCTCAATCGCCAGCTGCTTTTTAAAAAAAGACCATTTTTACAGCGATACAGCGAGCCACGTTGTATCAGCCAATCACGTGGCTTCTTTCATGAAAATGAATGAATGTTTCCCACCCTCCATGAAGGCACAGAAAAACATTACAAAGAAGACCAACTTCCACTGCTGACGATTTCTCTCCTGATTCGTCGAAGGTGAAACGTTGTTTGAGGAAAATGTAAATATTGGTCATTTTGACCTGTTTTGACAAACATTTCTTGAGATATCTGTCTTGATATTTGTGATGTTTAATGAATTGATTAGTCTATGAAAACATCATTTTTTAAATTTGACAGATGGTGACCGAAAGGCGTGGAATCCACACTGATAAATCATTATGGCTGTTCAGTGAAAAGGCTTGTAATTTCGACAAAACTGTACTACATGTCGGCTAAAGCCAATGTTCCATTGACGAGAATATTCACAAAACTGCATTTTGTGAAAAATAAAGCTTTATTCTTATAGAGAGATGCCTATGTCCTGTGCTGCCTTCTCCTGTCTTGGACTGCAGAATGTGTGTCCTACCCTGTACTGACTGTTGACTGTGTTTTGTCCTGTTGACTGTGTCTTGTCCTGTACTGACTGTGTCTTGTCCTGTTGACTGTGTCTTGTCCTGTCTGACTGTGTCTTGTCCTGTTGACTGTGTCTTGTCCTGTACTGACTGTGTCTTGTCCTGTTGACTGTGTCTTGTCCTGTACTGACTGTGTCTTGTCCTGTTGACTGTGTCTTGTCCTGTTGACTGTGTCTTGTCCTGTACTGACTGTGTCTTGTCCTGTTGACTGTGTTTTGTCCTGTTGACTGTGTCTTGTCCTGTTGACTGTGTCTTGTCCTGTTGACTGTGTCTTGTCCTGTACTGACTGTGTTTTGTCCTGTTGACTGTGTTTTGTCCTGTTGACTGTGTTTGTCCTGTACTGACTGTGTCTTGTCCTGTTGACTGTGTCTTGTCCTGTTCTGACTGTGTCTTGTCCTGTTGACTGTTTTGTCCTGTTGACTGTGTCTTGTCCTGTTGACTGTTTTGTCCTGTTGACTGTGTCTTGTCCTGTTGACTGTGTTTTGTCCTGTTGACTGTGTTTTGTCCTGTTGACTGTCTTGTCCTGTACTGATTTTGTCTTGTCTTGTCCTGTGGGCAGTCCTGTCCTACCCTGTGTCACCTGTTGTGTGCTGTCATGGCCTGTAATTACACAGGACACAACATGTTCTGGCTCCATCTGGAGTTATCCATTGATGAATAATCCAAAAGCTGAATAACATTCACAGTCTTAGAGAATATTTACAAAACATTTTGTTCACCCTAACATTTAAATATAGTGCCAATCCAAAGTCTGCTTGTGCTAAATGCATACAAATACATATATGACAAGAAAAGACCCACCTAATGGCACAGGACACACATTACACAGGACAGGACACAC
>OMKK01043064.1:0-10568 GCA_900302305.1 Polymixia japonica | reverse complement strand
GCTGTGAGAGCAACTGTAACTATACTGATGGGTATATACAACTACTACTATGCTGATAAACTATTCTATTCCTATACCATTTGCTGTGGGCAGGTCATATTGGCATGGCCATCAGTGAGGTGAAAAAATAAAAATAAGTAAGAAAAGAAACTACAGCAAAGCTAAACGTGCAGCAGACAAGACCTGTTCTGCATTTTTTTTGCATATTGCCTGTTTGCCATGTGCTACTTCAACGCCAGTTGTGGGCTGTACAGATGACAATTAGTACCATATCATCAGGCTGGATGGATTTCAAGGCAGACGGCTAGGATGAGTGAGTGTTGGGCCATGCACTTTTCTAACTGATGAAAGGACAGGACTTGCAACACACTTTGCTGCCTCAGGTGAAAAGTTGTGTATTGCAGCTTTAAGCAGAAGAAGCAGGATTTCTCACTGTACTGCTCACATAACTGAAAACAATAAGAGTAGATACATGAGCATCATTCTTTCCATTCAAGCCAGTGACTCAACGCTTCTTGTGTTCATAAAGGTGCTGTAGGCAAGTTTGGAGAAATGGGCAGAATTTAAGAACGAGCTGAAATTTGGAAGTATACAACAAAAAAGAAAAAAGAAAAATCAACCCCTCCCTCTGTGCTCCCCTTCAGCCTTCCCTTCAAAGCCCCTCTCTCCAAATGAAGCTCACATAATTATAAGTCAACCATCTGCCCAGTTGAAGCAGTAGTGCCTGGCTGCTGGTCAGGTTGGAGAGTGAGTGAGCTGTGTATGTGATGTGATTGACAGGCAGGTAGGGACGCCTCCTTGCAGAAAGCTGTCCTGATTGGTTGGTGAGATTGAGGCACGGTGAGATCTTTGAGAGGCTGAACACAGGGCCTGGGGCAGCCACAGGGACCAGGTTTTTTCTCAGAGCATTTGGTTTAATGATAGCTGTAATAGATAGACGTAGACGTAATGAGAATTTCTCCAAATAACAAAATAGTTGTAAATGCAACTTGCTTACAGTAACTTTAAATCAACCAGTTGAGTCCTAAATCCTTAGCCTAAATATCAACATACAGTCTGCTACACATCTGTATTTATTGTCTATGGATATTACATCTCCTTATCTAGCAATATCAATATATTGTTTTTGGACACTTATTTATGGAAAGGGGGAGGACACCAAAGACAACCTTCTTTGCCAAGAGAGCAAGAAAAGAGGAAGATGTAATGTTAACCACTAGAATTAGGTTCTTACTACAACAGCAGTGACAATGATAAATGTTAAAGGCCAATGAGAGTTGAGAATGTTTACGTTGGCAACAACGAATACTGACCATAGGCAGTGGTCCTCACAACAGAGACACACATTTTACCATAGGAAACACCCTGGATAATATTGGTTATTATATTTTTGCAAACAGAACCTCTCTCTTCCAACATACTGTCTACCATTCTGCAAGAATGGCATGAAAAAAACGAAAACAACTATTGATATGCCCTTCAGACATCCCTGCTCCTTAGCTTCACTCCCTTGCAATCATCAGCACTCTCATACTCAAATTTTCATGATAGACTACTCTAAATAAATCTTTTACTACTTCCACAATTTGCTAAAAGCTCACGATTTTGTTGCATTCCTTATTTATGTCTAGAATCTATTTTTATACAGATTCAGTGATACAATTTTGACAAAAATGAAAAACATAAGGCCCTATAATTGGTAGGTTTACACTGCCTTCATAGCCATTCTTCAAAATAATTATCTATGGAGGTGAGTGAGAGACACCATAATCTATTTACTGAAAATTATGCACGACTTAAGATGTGAATGACAGCAAACCTGTCAATACAGGTTGACTGCTATCAAGGTGGGATTTCTTTATCTTTCATTCACTTCTGTATTGCTCTGAGGCCCGTGTTAATTTCTTACCCTGGAACATAAGCCTGAGAGCCAATCCCTGGCACAAACAAGGAGGCGTGCAAGAAAAAACAATCAATCAATCGTTAACCATGTTTGAGACAGCCAGCATCTATTCTTGGAACACAAATGTATGCATGCACTTGCACGTATACACAGATTCCCTGGTTGCTGAGTGACACTCAAAATGCATCACCTCCAGCTTATATCATTGCAAAGTTTTGAGTTTATTCCTGTCTGTAACAAATCTTTTCCAGAGAAGAAGCAGCTGAGGGCATTGAACAATTGTTTTACAAAATAAATGTGAGGTAGTGAATGATGATGAGCATCATAGCAACCATGGTAAGCAAGTTAAATAAACAAGACAATGACTAGCCAACTACTATAACTGCTTCTAAACTAATTCAACTAAATCCAAAATCCAGAGACTATGCTATGAAAACTGGACTACATTAGTGTTTCTACTAAATTCATTCAGCATTCATTTATCACTCGTACAAAATGAATCCAATGCAAAGTATCTTGTATGGAACTGGTATTTTCATTTTGCAGTTTCAATGCTGTAATCTACATTATAACCTAAACATGCGACATAACAGTGGCATATATGAAACCAAAACCCAAATGAATCCAACCCACATATGTTGGGTAAATGATTGGATAAACACTTAACTTGGAATACTTGAAATCAAGAAAACCATCTTTCTCATCGAACAATTACCAGCCACTTTAAGAATTTTACCACCTAATCATGCTTTTCAGAGTGAAGAGAACCGTCGAAAACAACAGTCGTTGGCTGGTTACCTACTGGAGTGGCTGGTAAAGTAGGTAAACTTACTAGCCACAAACAAAATTTACCAGCATTTGGCTGTTAATTTACAACCCTGTTTAGAACGTCAACCATGAAATAATCCTAAACTAATTATACATGCCTGCAAAGGTCTATGGACCGGAAGGGGCCATTTATTGCAGCCCTGGATCACTTAATTTAACAAGCGAGTTTACAGATGCAGTAAACATTCAGAAGGGGCAGCAGCAAAACAAATGCAAGCAATCGGTAAGACTAAAAGACAATGATCGTGAGAATAAGTTACCCGACACATCACATCTGACTAACATAACAAAGCTAACCACCATTCGACCGCTAGCTACTCATTAAGAAGCCGGTGATGGCCCAGTTAATTTTGCCCAGACTTGTCAGACAAACCGAATGCAAAACGCAATGTTAACTATCGTTAATTAAGGTTGGCCAAACAAGGAAAAGCATCTGACACAGAAAGCCATTGATTAGCCTAGATAACGTTAGCTAACGCCACTTACGGCTTGTTGTCAAAATGTTACGTTGACTTTGGTTACAAGTAACGGCAGCCAATTTTCACATTAGGGCCACAAATGGATTACCACGGTTAGCTAACGTTACAGACACACCGGCCGTGGGAAGCTGGCTAACAGCTAACGCTACCGTTAGTGTTGCGTTGACAGCTAGTGTTACCTAACTTGGCTAGCTAAAATTCAGACAAACCCAGCTAACAAGATAGTAGCTCGCAAAGAGGCGAGTGGACTTACTACCCAACAACATCGACTAGTGTACCAGTTTGACGTTAAACTGGGAGAACAACACACACCATAACGTTGGTTTATTAATCTAACATTTAAGCTACAAGAAAGCAAGATGGCCAAGTATGCTTCTAGCCAGTTAACGTTAGCCGGCTAGCATAAGACTGCTAGCTAACCGTCAGTTCGTGTCTTTTCAACACGAACGAAGTGCATGGACTGGCAAGTGTACCTACCGATAAACAAGGGTAAACAGCGAGTCTCCGGCATGTAGCTTATTTGGCCATTAGCCCAAAGCGTTAACAAAACGAACATAGAAATAACAGGCGATTCAGGTAAGAAAAATAAAGCATTTAAAACTGATTCTGACAGGCGCGAAAAGGTAGATCATCGGAGGGCACTTTTCAAGATGGCGGTTCCATCAACTTCAGCGACCCCTTCCCCCACCACAACTAGAGCATCTGTCACTCAAACTAGTTACAGCTATGCTATTGGTCGTACACCTGCCACTCATAGTAGACACTACAATTCTATTGGCTAACGATTATGTCTGTTAAAGGTGGGGCTAAATCGATTTAAGTTACCCAGAGCGCCGGATAATGGTGCATTGCACCGTTTTATGAATTTATTCTATAAACACATTTGATATATACGCACAATAACTGCAATATATATTGGAATATTTAAGTCTAGCTCATTTAATATTTGTTGTCAAAATTAAATGAAAGTAAAAAATTAACCCCACCCATGCATTTTCAGGGTAATATAAATCTAACAGATCCAGCACTTACATCCATACCCTTTGCCTCGGTGAGAAACTCCCCATATCTGCAGATGAAGGATCAAAGATAATAAATGAAAGGGATAAAATCCGCCTTATCCAAAAGCATATGTCCGGTAAAACGAAAGATTTCACAGACACGCCCATATATGCAACAATATGACAACAGAATTTACATAACATTATTATTTAAATATATGAAATAACTACTCACTAACAAAGTTTAAAATCTCGTTTTAGCCAGTAAGGCAATGAGCAAAGCTAATCGTTGACACACCGCGCATGTGCAAAACATTAAAAACGATTTATTTTATTTTTTATTAGTTTATTCTTTATTAGGCTGCGCCATTAGTAGTTTTTCAAGAAACTAAATGTGCTACCAGGACAACAAAAGCAAATAATCCTATAACAAATTGGACCACATTTGGATCACATTTTTGACGTAACCCAACATAAAAACGATCCGCATAGGTGTATTTAAGGAAAGACGGAAGTACGCATAGGATTTCTCTCTTACGGCTCTCTTTTCAAAATATTGTAGGGGGTGCGTCTCTTTCATTACCGCTACTTGCCTTCCTTTCTTCTCTATCACTTGTCAGTTGCTAGGACATTATTTGGGGGACTCCAGGAAAGGAAGGGAGGAGATGAAAGAAGGGCGAGAGAAAGGAAAAACAGAGCCTCTGCGCTTCAGGATTATAATTAATTTGAAATCATCAGTTGTTTGGCTGCAATAATTCCAGACAGTTTTAGCCAATTAAAAATTTTTCTCGACTTAACTTGGGACTCAAATAAAGGAATGACACAGCATGATGTTACAGATCAACTCCACCGGGTGGGGATATGATCCCTTATTGATTTACAGTTTTTGCCGATTGCTTACACACTGAAAGTGAATGCTTAGACAAAAGCATCAAAACCTTAACTTTTGTAACCATGCCTTAAACAAAGTCACCAAAAATGCAAACACATTTTCTGCTTTGCAATTCTGCAGCACACACACATGAAAACACGCATACACTAATTGAACACCAGCATTACAAATAGGACTCGGGTAAGCTCACCTCTTTTGTGAGAACTTTGCAAACATGGAGGCAGTTAGAGCGAGAAGAGGAGGAAGAGAGAGGTGGACGAGGACAAGAACAAAGAATGGACGACATTAGGGCCACTTCCATGGACCATGTCATAAATCATGGCCTGACGATGAGGGAGGCTGGGCAGAGAGTCCAGCCCAACCTGAGTCGCTACACCGTAGCATTCATAATACGGACAATTAGACTGGAGAACTGGTCTTCAACTTTCTGCACTAGACTGTACCTAAGCAATTGTTGCACATCATTCTGCATCACAGTACAATACAATCGTACAATCATAGTCGTACAGTATTAGGTCTATGCTCTATGTATAGTGCTATGAAGTACATGTAATACAGTTTTGATGTTACTGTGTACAGTATGACAATACAGTATGTAAAAAAAGAACCTAACCAATGACATCATGTTCTTGCATTTTCTACAGACCTGCCAGACGACCTCCTAAGGGTTGAAGCAATGTCTGTTCACCCACAGGAACTGGCCATTGCTTGTGATGTGGATGATGAGGTGATGTGGCCAGACCCTAACAGAAGGGTCCATAAACCCCATACAATACCCTTACAATACTATTTTTTGTTTTACCATTGTACTGTGATTTTACTGTAATTATTTTTGATTTTATGAGTTTACAGAAAGATATTGTATTGATCACTGTATTGTAATTCTACTTTTCTTTGTGTTTTTTTTGTTGTAAAAACCCGCAATGGCAAAAAATAAGCTGTATATTTTTTTTTCTGAAGCCTTTCTTTTTTCTGTTCACTGAAATTTGAGTAGATGTACTGTACTGGAACAATCTTTCACAGAAGCCTGTATGAGAAAATTAAAGAGGTATACAAAGTACTAAAGACAGCAGTGTTTTGTATAAAGTACATCAGTGTTTTGTTGCTGCTTTGAAAGAGTCATTCAAATGGTGCATGCGTGTATCATTTGTTGCAAAAATGCCATTTTGAAAAAGGATTGTTAGGTTTTGATTGCAGTTTCATTTTGACATAGAAGTGAGATTATCTCCAAGTTGTGTCTTATTTGGCTTGTGTGTAGAGTTTTGACACAACGAGCCCGATTCGTTTGTAAGTGTGTAAGCAATGACAAAAACCTGTAATCTGCTTAATCAAAAGCAGATGAAATAGGCAGCCAGGTTACCATTAACTTACTCACTGTATACTGAAGATATAACTGTATACAAAAGATCACATACGTTTGACAAGTTGTTGTACACACATTACCAAGAGTGAACATAGCGCACCACAACTGCTCCAGACTATAACATTGTCTATATAACCACTATCCAAGGTAATAATTGTACCCTACATAAAAGAATAACCAGACACTTTGTCAGGTAAAACATGTATTCTGTCCTGAGTTTCCTGTCCTGTTCACCTTCAGCATTCATTCACCATCTAAATCATAAACTGAACACAAACACACAAAGCCATTCCTTAAAATAGAACCTTTATTATATAAAAATGCTTTTGATACAAAAAACAGTCACAAGTGTAAATTACACAAAGCATTTTTTAGACAAAGACAACAAAGACAGGGTTTGTAAGGAGCATAGGTTTACTGGCACAGTGGTTTGAGAGGCTGGGGCGAGAGCCTTATATCTAAAAGAGTTGATATACTGTATATACCCATACTTGATATACCCACTGATATACTGTATGTATATATACACACACCCACAGTGTCACAACTCTTTTATCTATAGAGACCTAGGTTGGGTTGGAGCCACACATCTGAACAACAGCCCATCAGGAGTAGGATGAAGTCACACCATGAAACTTTAAAAGTTCTGCCATCTCCCCGCTAATGGTTCCAATTAAGAAATGAGGGCAAGAAATCTGAACTTGGGGCAACTTAATCCTGTTCCCCATACATATGGGTGTTTCCCTCTATATTTATTTGTTGCCATACAAAGGCATCTGGAACAACATTTATACCTGTGACACTGTATATCTCTATTGAAACCAATACTAATTAACTAGACACAGTGGCCAACCCTGACTAGTGAGTTATGGAGGTGACAGTATACATGTATAGTGTATATGGGCAGATTCAGGATGATGCAGGTTATCTAGGGTTCTCCAACGGTTTTACATTGAATAAAGCTTGAAATCACACAAATATATATGTATTGTACGTAGCTTGTGCGGTGTGCGGTTATGTGCTTGTGCGGTGCAGCTAATGTAGCATGTCTCTCTGTATGACTGTCTGCATAACAAACTTATCAGTTCTTACCATTTTAATGTCTATTGACAGCAGAGATTGCCAAGTACCTAAAACTCAACATAGTTCAACATCATGACAAGCAAACAAAAAATTCAAATGAGATATTTAGATTTAGATTCTTACCCCATTTGCACGTTATTAATGAAAACATTGTGTTTAAGGAAAGATTGTGGTGAAATTCAGATCGGCTTACCAAGAACATCATGTGAAGATGTAGACAGGCAGCAATGCCCTCAGTAGTGTTGAGGTAAGCAATTCAATGTCACTAAAACAAGGGTCCATAAGGTACGGAAATATGAAAAATCACTGTTGATCTCATTTTTGAGCTCTAATTGCTCACCCAAACTGCCCTTAAGATGTATATGTTTGTGAATTCCTAGTGTTAGGCACGTGTACTCAGAGATAACTGCAGTGGCCAGATCGGAGGTAGCCGTGAGTATTTCTGCACCTTCTCCAAAACACAAATACCACTGTGGTTGAAGGTGAGATGAAAGTCTGAACTAGCACCCGAAGACTCTTCTGGATAAAGGCCAGAGCTTTTCAACTGGATCCAACAGCCAGAAAAGAAATCATGGTGTCGTTCTATTTTAAGAATAAACAAAGGTAGACCAATGTCCTGTTTTTGTTCCATGATGGAAGTGGATGAGGCACAACATTCTTCTTGCAAAAATACAAAATGACACACTGACATGAAAGATGCATTAGCTTCAATGAACGAATGGCTTGAATGTTTTGCCTTTTTTCCCCACTGGACGTAGCGCCTCTTTTCAAGATTGTAAGTGCTATGAATTTCTTCCCATTGTTTTTTGCTGCATGATAAGCAATGAGTATCATTCACTCTGTCACGAGTCTTAAATGTGTGGAGACATTATGCGTGTAATAAGTGCTTGGCTGACAGGTTAAAGTCGTGAGGTGCACATTCTGGGTCCACATAACAAGTTAAAAACATGAAGTGTCATATCAACCAAAAACCACAGCTGGACAAAGACACTCAAATACTGTAAGTGCTTGAGAAATGTTTGATTTAACTTTCCAGGCACAAGAACAGCCTCAGAAGGGGAGCAAATAAAGTGGAACCAGCACTCCTCTTATTAAAACAAGCCATAGATAATAGATCAAATATTGGAATACATGGTCGTCGGTGGGAAAATCAACCCGTTGTTTTTCTATTTGCTGAAAGATGGACTCTGATAATAGAAGAACGCAGTGATAATGAACGCGAATGATAGTGAAACCAGTGGGCTGAGATGTGTTCAAGTTAGTAACTAAAAATGTTTGCACCAAACCTTTTCAGCTTTCAAAGCTGTTTCACAAGTGACTCCAAAACACTCCTTCAAACCGATAATGAGGATTCACATAGAAACGCACACAAACATAATGATCAACGTACAAACAGAAATATGAATTACAAAAGTTGCTATAAGAATATTTTGTTCGTTATTAACAGTAAAATAGCTTCATGATCTATTGTCAGTATGTGAATGGTAATTTTGGGGTTTCTTGTATAGTTATAATTCATAGTAAATTATATAGTATGTACACAGTAGCAGCAAACATACTTTTGGTAAACGAAACAATGAAACAAAACAAAAGAGGGTAGTAGGATGAGGTTCAAATTCACAATGGAAATCACTAACTTCTGAGGACTCAATTATTTACCTAATTACACATATGTACAATGCTTTTTTTACTTTGAAATTCATTTGGTATTTTTTGTCATGTAGTGTATTTCATTACCGTAGTAAAAATTTAGCAAGAAAAGGGATTCTCTCAAAGTGACACCATTGGCAGATTTGTCTTTGTCTCTATGTTAGTTGACTGAGAAAAGCTCTGTACAAGTTTTACGATGTAAAAATGTGCCATGCTGTTTCAATGTTTCAAATTAAAAATAATTCTTAATTTGAAATGTAAGGGACACACATAAAAAAAGTGATGTAAATTCACAATGTACAAAAGAATTTCACACTTTGATCTTGGCCCTATGCCATTCATCCATCATCCATCCATCCATCCATCCAATCAACCACAGTCAGTTACCCATTTAAACATCTGTACATTCATCAATTCATCTATCGATCTATTCACGCAATCACTCATTCACTCACGTATCCATACACTCATCTATCTATCCTTTTACATCCCCTCACCGCTGTGTCCTACCCCCAGTACTGAGCCAGCGGGAGATCGGCCAACATGAATAAAATAGTAAAATAATTCCTCTCTGATTTCATTTTTGTTCATCTTATTTTAACACTATATACAGTCCTGGCGCTAGCTTGCCCGCAAGGATGCTGTAAGGAAGGAAGGGAGGGAGGGAGGGAGGGAGAAAGGGAGAGAGGGAGGGAGCTGGGATGTTGACGGTTGGTGGTGGTCCATGCCATGGGTTCCAACAGCCTTGGATCAAGGTCTTGGCTCCAGTTACAGCAACAGAAGTGCAGCATTAAAACTCTGGGAGGTTGTTGTGGTGGTGGCCTCTGATCCCAGGTTCCACAAGTGTCATCGTGCTACACCGGTCCCTCCTGAAACGCTGTTGTACCCCTGAGCAAGGCACCTGACCTCACTGAATTGCTCCGTGGTGGCCGACAGTAGAAGAGCGTACTGAGCCCCCCAGGTGTGAGTGTGAAGCAGGGTCAACACTTTGAAGACCAGCATCGCAACTACCTGCTGAAATGACCAGCTGAAAGTTGCAACACCACGATCCAGATGACTGGAACCCCGAAACCAGCACCTGGCTACTAGATAACTGGAATGCTGAAATGACCAAGATGCTACTCAACCACACTAATGCCCTTGAGCAAGGCACTTTAACCCTACTAACTCCAGTATCTGGTCTGCAGCGGACAATGTGATGCCATTGAAGGAGTCGGGCCATGTTGGGAGTCGCCAATGGATTGTTTCCATCAGAAAAGATGGCAAAAACAGTGCTTCTTCTTATTCCTTTTCAACCGTTCCTCGGTAGTGAGTCGATCGACGGTCCGACGTTGAGGTCAAATCGACTGTTTCCATCACATCATCCCCT
>OMKK01043063.1:1554-23665 GCA_900302305.1 Polymixia japonica | reverse complement strand
GTGTTTTTTTTTGTGTGTCTCTCTCTCTCTCTCTCTCTCTCTCTCTCTCTCTCTCTCTCTCTCTCTCTCTCTCTCTCTCTCTCTCTCTCTCTCTCTCTCTCTCTCTCTGGTACATTACAGAAGTCAGAGTACTGATGAGGTTTGTCATTTATGGAACGAGACCATTATTAACGATGAATTATGGATGAGTGTGATGATGTTAGTGGGATAATGCCAGGCGGTTTGCTTCTATGGGTGTGTCAGGCCAACAATCCATCTGGGCCAGACAAACAGCAGCGTCTTCTCAACCATGTGTGATTTCACGTTCGTCTGTTTTGTCTAATTGCGTGTGAAGCTCCTTGGATTGCATCCTTAATATAAAATGTAACACACTGTGCTTCATTTCGCATTTCTCATTTTGGAGGCAAATCCGCTGAGATGTTAAGGAAAGGAGACGAGAGACTATGAAAGAAAGGAACGAAGAGACAAATGAAATGTTTCACGTTATCTCTCCCAAAGCTAAAGACAAGTCGCTTTTTTGTCACATCCAATGAAACCGTCAGAGTAAAAAACCACCAGCTCATGTTTTTCACTATCAAATATCTTTCTCTTTCGAAGTGCTGCAGCAGAGCAGTCGTTTTGGGTGGTTCCCAATGAACCACTTAAAGCAAAACACTAAAAATTACAGTGTGCACATTCATCCCTCTGCACTGTAATTGAACCAAATAAAAAGTCTCACTGTCCTGTAATGTCAGCAGGGCTAAAGGGAGTTTATCCATTTGAAGCTCTTTTAAATGATAAGATTTAAGATTAAACCCGTTGCCTTTATGCTGGGAAGAGTTACGGTTTCAGAATTGTTTCATTTAATTTACTTTAAGTGAGTAGTTTTGATGGTAGTATAACAAAACTGAATTGGAAATGAAAATAGTTACTTGTAGTTTTCCTCTACTGACTAAGAGGTTGACCTGGGCCTCGTTTACAGGTAAAGAGGATAGATTAATGGAGATGGCTGTCTTCCCTCAGCTGGTAAACAATCATCAGCTCGTCAAGATCAGAGGAAACACACTTGTTTGAGTTGGCCTCGTTACTTTTCCTGTCTTAAGATTTTGACACTTAATAATAAATCTCAACTCAAAATGAAAGCAGAGGAGAGACGAGGATGTGATGGGGATTAGTCTAACAAATCATCCAGTCTGGGTATGTATATTTAGTGCTGTCTTTCATATAGACGATAGAGTAAATGTTTTCAGGCAATATATAAAAATAAGTAGGTTTCACAGACATTACTTGTGCCTTGTGTTCTCCATTAAAAATCATTTTAATTTAGTTCTACATTTAATCCATACCATAATCTGTACCATCCAGTGTATAATCACAGGTGATTATCAAACTTGGTTGTCTCTTCTCAAAATGTCATGTTGCATCATGTAATAGTTCATGGTTCATCTCCTGCTTCCTGTGTCCAACAGATGCTACTTGTCCAAATTGTAAAAAGCAAAACACAGATCAACAAATAATTTTCTTTTATTTAACAAAACACAGCAAAAACAGGAATCAAAAGTCAAAAAGCAAAACAAAAGGTTTGCAGACAGACTGTTACTGTTCTTTCAATCCTACAGACTTGTACATTCTGATGCCATAGAGAACATTGTGCTTTGCACTTCGCGTTTCTATCATATTTCGTAACGTCACAATGAGAAATATGAAAATTCGGAATAAAACTAAACTATAAATGATGTTTATAGTTTAGTTTTAGAATGTGAAACCAAAACAGTGAGGAACAAGTGGAGCGCCTGAAGGGTTCTTCATTAATATGTAACATCTAGACTATACTGTTGAAACTGACAAGAGCTAGCCAGCGGCAATGACCCATACATCTGTCTAAGGACGTCATAAAAACTAAAGAAACCATGATTCTGTGGGTTTGATTAAATACAAGTTGCATTAGTTAGCTATACACTGTGGAGGTTAGAATGATGAGTCTGGTGTAACGACACAGCTGGTGCTGATGCTTACAGCCAGACTACAGTACTACAGTCACATGACCGAAATCAAAAACCTTTATATCTATATTTATATTTAAATAAATAAAGGAATCTCCAATATTTACAATATTTTGCAACGTACAAAATTAAAAAGGCCACAACACGGTGAACATCGAGATTTTACAAAACATTTACAGAAACTATTTACAGTGTCCTGAAAAGTTATCACCTATAATGTGATAATATCTTAGTTTCAGCCTTCCAAAAAAAAAAGAAAAAAAAAAAAGACTCAGTATAGACTAAGTATTTTCTTCACTTTGGTTGAATTCATAAAATTCAGCAGCTTCTCCATCTGCAATGTAAACCATCTCTGAACCATCATCTTTCAAAACACAGACAAGTCGGAAACTGGTCACAAAAGGAATTATAACTAAAAGCATACTGGTGCGATGTGGCTATTAGTTTTCTGCAAAACTAGAACAGAATGACAGTGAACACCATGCCCTTCATATGAAAGTATATATAATGTGCAACTCTGAACCTTAGAGAAGAATAGGCAACAAGGCAACAGCTAAGGCAAGTACTAAGTGGGGCACCAAGATAATAACTAGAAATCGGTTTGAAAGGGTGTGGGTTCAGGTTAAGGCATTTACATACATTCAATAAATTTAGCTAAAGCTAGGTAGACTGGACAACGACATGGTAAACTGACGGTAAAAGGCACACATGTATGCCAAGACATGATAGGCCACACTCATAGGAACCAACCCACATATTAAGTTAAGTTTTGTAAATGTCTTTGGCCAGTTGACCAAGCACGTGTTATTGTATAGTGTTATATCCAAGTGTTATTGGCTGTACATGATTGTAAAACGATAAGACTATAAGGATAAGATATGATAAGCCTAGAGGTCTCAATATTACACCACCATAAAAACTGAGCTACCTACTGTATACAGTATGACCTTAGCATGTCTACAGGTAATCTCGTGCCTTGAGATGACTGTGCAAAACCATGTGCTGTATAATATTTCAGTTCAAGATGGTATATTGACAATCTCTGGATCGAATTGTTGGAAATTAAAGTACTGTAAAAAACAACAAAAAAGAAAACAGAAGCGTATGTACATCAGAAAGACAAACACACTAATAAGTGATATTTACAATAGGACAGGCTTATGTACGCTAAGTGATGATTTTCAGATGAGAACTTCAATGTGTCAAGGAGTCAAGGAGTCAGAGCGAAGGCCCTAAAATAAAGAAAATAATGTCCTTAACTTCACCTTCAGTCCTTCATTCTGAAGTCATTTTGGGGCCTGACAAAATGGCTTCCTGCAGTTTTGTGTTTTTGTTGAGTCATACTAGACCACAACTTTAAGGATGGTTTTCTGGTTTAAGTCATCCAGATCTTTCCGTTTCCTGTTCTTTTTTTCTTTTTTTTTTTGCATTAGACTTGGACGGCTCAGTACTGAGGTCAAACAACAGACGTCACAGAATGAGGTCATTGGGAAGGGAAGAGGGGAGGGTGTTTAAGCAGCAGCAGAAGATAAAATGGCCTTTGTTGCTTCACCTTCGCATTATGAAAATTTCTGTTTAAATAAAACTACTCTTTAGTTTTCTTCATCTCCGGGTCATGCGATGTCCATCTCCTCCAGGCTCACAATTTGCCTCTGCAAAAACAGGTGAAAAACCATATTAGTAAATTGATAACACAACATTCCTTAACAAGATTTGAAAAGCAGGTTGTGTGGCTGTCAGACAGCTGTTATCAAGCCATGAGCCAAACCTCCATACTATATAATATAATATTCATAGTATGAGTAATAACTCAGTGACTTGGTAGTAAAGTCAACATACCTCAGGATAAACGTAGCCCTCGGAGTTGTTAGTGCAGATGTGTACTTCATCCTCGGTGGTTTTCTGGTACACTGGATTGTCAAAGTGGATGGTGTTGGTGTTCTTCAGACGCCAGTGTCTCCATAGCAACGCCGCTCCAAAGACCACCAGGCACATCACCACTGGAGAACAGGAGAGGGGTCAAAGGTCGTTTGGTGAGATCAGCGGAACCAGTGACAATAAGGAGATATTAATGAGCTATTTAGCCTAGATCTGTGAGTAGAACAGGCTTGTGACCCATCCATGTTGTCAACGGTGGTCAGGAAAAAGCAATACAGAGAGATGGATTGAAGAAATGTGTAACGTACTTAATGGCAACACAACGTAGAGAGCGACAGGGTGGGACGACTGGGCTTCTTTGGGCATGGCAGCATATCTGTTGTTAGCTGAGAGAGCAGAGAGTAAAATAGTTCATTTCATCGCACGATATCATAATAACGTAATCCAATGTGATACGTTATTCGAGTCCTTATTCTTAACATTGTCGATCGTCTCTTTGTCGACACGCGGTACGATTCGCGCGGCGATCTAAGCCCCTCCTACCTTGAGCAGTGACGTCGGGGTGCTGTGGGCTCAGGGTGGAGCTGAGGTCAGGGTCCTGGGGTTGGACGCGCGGGGCGGAGGAGGTAGTTTTAGCAGACAAAGGTCTTTTGGTAGCCCTGGTTGTTGTTGCCCCGGCGGTCGTAGTGCTGGCCGTAGTACTTTTGGTTTCGGGAGGCGGGGCAACCGGGCCTGCGGGAAGATTATGAAGGTCACAGTTTAGTTAAAGAAACATGAGTAGCGCGACTACACGTTTTCACGTGACTGAGTCTTAATTGTTGCGCGCGCGCGTGTGGGGAGATACTCACTCGTCGCGCATTTCTTCATGTCAGGCGCCAGGGTCATGCCGTCAGGACAGGCGCAGGTGTATTTTGGAGAGTGTTGGTTGATCAGAGGAGCGGGGAGACACAGGAACTCACAGCCATTGTTCATACTGTTACTCTCTGCGCACCAGTTCTGACCTGTGATTGACAGATAGATAGACACGCAGATAGATAATTAAAAGAGAAAACAATTAGAAAACCCGGTACAGTTTTTGGCTGGACCGCAACCCGCGGGGCCATCTCTATATAAATGTGAGTGTCTGTCCTTCACTGACTGAGTGATGAAGTTACACCATTGGTCGGCCGAGTGTTGGAGTTTCCCCATTGGCCAATGTATCCGTTTCAAATTAAAAGCCCTCTAGTGACAAAGCTTTTGGCCACAATTTCACCCATTGACCATACAGGGTCCAGCCATATACTAGGTTTTGACCTGGTCTTGTTATAGTGTATTTGTATTGTTTTTTGTGACAGTTTTGAACTCTGGTTAGGTTTGCTGTACCTATGGGCTGCTTGAGGTCGTGGTAGAGTACGATGTCCTCCGGCTGGTTCAGGTCTCCTACTAACTCTGTGAAGTTGTTTCCTGTCAGACGGTTGGCGCTCATCACCGCGTTGTTACTCACATCAGTCCAGAAGACTTTCTCCTGTGAAGGGGGAAAAAAATACTGTTAACTCACGTCAATATGACAACATCAACGTTGAGTTATTTGTCATTCGGACCTTAGTTAGTTTTATTGCCGCTATCCTCTCTGGGCTGTATTTCCTTTGATTTTCTGTCATTTTCCCACAGGAATTAATAAAGTTTCACCATGGTGTCAAACAAACTCTGGCAATAAACATATGACCTCACGTGACATCATTGTTACGCGGAAATATTAAAACGGCCGTTCGACATCATTACTAACCTCGAAGACAGCCAGAGAGAGAGGGTGGGGCAACTTCTCCTCATTCAAAATGTGTGAGTGTCTCATCCCTCCGTTCACGTCGATGCTGGAGAGAGTGTGCATCTTCGAGTCCACCCAGTACAGACGCTGGTTGACGATGTCTGTCGAGAGCGAGAGAGAGATATTTGACTAACTGTGAGCAACAAGACTTCGGTAGGTTCATTACACTGTATGAACCGAGAAAACCCGTTTATCAGCGAAGTTCCTTCTTACCCAGAGTGATGCCATTGGGCCAGAGGATGTTATCTTTCACCAAGGTAACACGGTCGCCTCCGTTCAACCCGCTCTTCTCTATCTTCGCCTTGGTTCCCCAGTCGGTCCAGTACATAAAGCTGGAGGGCACGCACAGAACCATACAGAAAAATTAGAACTTCAAGTCAACATATAAACTCAAAGTTCGCAGTCGATCCCGATGTCGAAAAAGTACATTTCAGTCGTCAGGAGTCATTAAAGTTGAAATATCTGTTCACGTGTCGGCAAATTGTTTGTGTGAAGATTGACCGTTGCTCACTTATTTAAAGGATCCACTGTAATGGCTCTTGGCTTCTCCAGTCCCTCTGAAATAAGAGTCTTCCTCTTATTGCCGTCTGCAGTTGCCACGGAGATAGTCTGCAAGGTGCTGTCGGTCCAGTAGATGTTGCCATGGATCCAGTCGAATGCCAGGCCCTCGGGGGCCTCGACCTCACTACCAATCACCACACGGTGGTGGGAGGAGTCACCTGCCATGTCCATCTGGGAGCTGTCGGGAGGAGGAGGGGACGTTTTTAAGAGGAAGATAAGCAAATGATTTTACATAGATATGTAGACACTTCCTCTCTAACCTGTGTGTGTTTATATATACGCAGGCACTGTTCTCTCTCGCCTACAGTATAGTATTTGTGTATACAACCCACCCTTTGCTCAGAGAGAGAGAGAATTTCCCTACTGTGATTAATAAGGTACAATTATAACGAACCTGTAGATTTTCTTCAGGGAGAGGTCAGACCAGAAGATCGTCTTGCCAGGCATGTCCAAGTCCAGAGCCACCACGTTCTTCAGCCCGGCGATCAGGCAGACGTACTCGCTGCTATCCACCGTCATCTTCCTCACCTCGTGTTTGTTGGTGAAGAACAGGTAGGGGACAGTGCCTGCAGGAGATATAACAGGGAGGTCAACTACTGAGTACAGTTGAATACAGTTAAGTACTGTTTGACTCATGGTAGCCAAGCAATTCAGTCAATGAAGCCGTTTACTGTTCATAGGCTTCAATATTTTTGAGGAGATTAGCACTGACATGCTAAACAGATGTACTGACTATGGGGAGTGTTTATTGCAACTGAGCAGGTGGAAAGGTTTTTATATAGTAATCTTTATTTAGAAGGACCTTTCAATCTATGACACATTGCTGTGCATCTAATAGGACTGACGGTGCATTTTACAATCTTACAAAACCCTTTACATTTATAATAAATATTAATAGTAATAATAATAATAATATTACATAAAGGGCTCCTCTGCAAATTCAAACAATACCTGATTCAGCCTTGCAGGTCTTGGTAACTGGGTCGATCTCATAGCCGTCCTTGCAGTCACACTTGTAGCTGCCAGGCAGGTTGATACAGATCTGGCTACAAGTGTCTGGGTCAGCACATTCATTGATGTCTGCAGGAGGAAGGGGTCAAAGGTCAGATTGCAGTAAAGAAACATGACTACGGTCGAGTCCGAGTTTACGCCGGTAAACATGCAGCGCCCGTGTCAGATCGGCTCCTCTCACCTTCGCAGGTTTTCTTGTCCATCTTCAGGCTGTATCCAGCGCGACAGGAGCAGTTGTAGCCGATCTTCAGGTCGCTGCAGTTGTGGGAGCAGCCGCCGTTGTTGTCCTCGCACTCGTTGTTGTCTGTGTGGAGTCAGATGCAGAGAAACAGCCGTCAGACCTAAGCATTGACGATGACGGCCTTTTTCCCCTCGCGATCCCACACCGGCAGTGAATTCACTCTTCCAAACCGCTAACCATCTCGCCAGTCAACCCACGCTACATGGCTAGTTATATCCTGTCATATTTTCCTAGCTGAGATGTGGTTTCCCCATTTCCCCCAGCGGTGGTATGTTGGAATAGAGCAGAGCGTGATCCCAGATCAGCTAAACGTCTCGTCTTTAAGAGCAGTGTGGTCGCACGTCATTGATCGTTGCACATGTTCACACGTATATGTTTGTATAGACTAGGTTTTACAGACTTTGGTGCCTAATGGTTGCAGATGCACAGGCCTGCATTGCCGCAAGTATCATTGTCAAGGCCTACAGCTGCACAAGATAATAATATATGTATGACGTTGCACTCACTGCACTCCTTGAAGGGTTCATCGGACCAGTCGCTGCAGTCTCTCTCTTTGTTGCACACCCTCTCCATGCTAATACACTCCCCGCTGCGGCACTTGAACATGGTAGGGCCTTCGCACACATTCACTGAAGAGAGGGGGGGAATAATCGGATTAGATTGACAGATACCGTAATCTGTAATCTAATGGCAAGGTGGACCGTCTTTTCACGACGAGATAGCTCAATAAACATCAAGACGGTTCTAAGAGGGGTATGAATTGAATTTGCGCAGGAAACGGGACGGCGCCTCACATTTGTGACAGTCGATCTCGTCACTGCGGTCGCTGCAGTCGTACTCTTTGTCGCACTGACGGATGCCGGGAATGCAGGTACCGTTGTTGCACTGGAACTCGTCGGGAAGACACGCAGGTCGGTCTGGGGGAGGAACAACAACAACCGTTAAATGGACGAAAAGACAGAGGGGAGAGAAAAGAGAGAGACAGGAGGAGACAGAGCGAACAGGGGAGGAGAAGGATAGAGGGGGTTAGATTATTATATAGATATATTTATGCGTTAAGGAATCTGTCACCCTTTCTAAGGAACAGTGAGGAAACCATTTCTGATATTGTGGATTCACTTTGTTTCATATTGAGTTAGTGCAGTTGGCCCTAGAAGAATCTCTTACGTTTACCGAGTATGAATCTATTATTCAATCTATTAAATTCAATTTTATATTTCAGTGTAACTGGAAACTTAGTGTAAGTTAAACGAGAATTCCAGACTTAGAATGACATCTGAAGATGAACAATCTACCCGAACACAACGGAAAAAATAGAAAACGGAGATCCGTTAGCGTAACGACGCCCTACTCACTGCAGTTGGCCTCGTCCGACCGATCCTGGCAGTCCGGGCCCCCGTCGCAGCGCCAGGCGCTGTGGATGCACTCCCCGTTGCTGCAGCGGAACTCGTGGGCGCCGCAGGGTGCCGGCGTCTTCTCCGGCCGCCGCCCCACGCAGTTCTGCGGCCACTCGTCCGAGCCGTCGGCGCAGTCGCTGTCCCCGTCGCAGGCCCACAGGGCGGGGACGCACACCGTGTTGTTGCACTGGAAGGCGCCGGCGCTGCAGGTGCGCTTGGGGCAGGAGGTCTCGTCGGAGCCGTCCGAACAGTCGTCGTCCTCGTCGCACACGAAGGAGGCGGAGATACAGTGGCCGTTGGCGCAGCGGTATTCGTCGGCCATGCATTCCTTGGGCGCTAAGGTGGGAGGAGTTAAGGAAACGCGGGTTAATACGGGAGGCCTGGAATTTGTCTGTTGAAACGCTTGACACCTAGATCTGCGCGATGAACCGTGTGACAGAGCTGAGAGTTGATTAGTCGTGCGTTGTAATTGTAACCAAGGGTTTGTTTGTTTGTTTGTTTGTTTTAAACACCAGAGGTTCATCAATTGACTGGAGAACAAAAGTAATCAATGCCAGTTTTTTTTACTCACAACCTTGTAGATACTTTTTACTTCCACCTATTTTGTACTCTTTTCATTTCATCCTCCTTTCTTGATTCGTATCTAGTATTTTTATTCCATGTCTAATTGACGTTATTTATTCACTGTTGCCCTGTTGTTTACATGCTCCTTATGAGTATGATTTAAAAAGTGTCATATGAATACATTTGTAATATCATTATGTCACAAGTCTTACCACAGCCGTGCTCATCAGCCCCGTTGACACAGTCAGCTTTACCATCACAACGCCAGTTCACTGGTACACACTGGTTCATGGGATCGCCACAGCTAAACTCTGTTAACAGGCAGGTCTTGGCCTCTACAGAAGGAAGCAGGAAGTAGGAAGTAAGGCAGTTAGAGCAAGATGAACACTAATGAGGGTTTTTTTTGACATATTGATAGAAATGACAAGGCCATGATGTAAATGATCAATCATTAAGACAAAATTGATCAATCATTTACAGTTAGAGGCTGCTGTTTTACAACTGCTAGCAACAGTAGTTTTTATATTAAAATGATATTTTACCATCTATTGGTGTTCAAATAGCCTTATGCAACTATTGTTGATAATTATAACTGTATACTCATGTGGCACTTATTACTACAATTATGTAAACATTCAGGTTAAGTGAAAGATAGTAAATCTAGTCCGAAGTCAGTCTCAGTGTTACAATACAGGTCGTTATTTTTCATTTGTACATGTTCATTTTTAAGTACATTTTTTATAAATATATTCCTCTGGAAAATAATAGAAAAATGTACCACAGGTGGCGGTCAGCTCATCTGTTCCGTCACCACAATCGTCTGATCCGTCGCACATCCACTTGCGGGTGATACACTTCCCATTTCCACACTTAAACTGTCTTGAGTTACATGTAAATGCTGCATCTATGAAAACAGAAAAACATGTGTTTTACATGTGTGTCACTTTTTCTTTTTTTCTTTTTTAAACATTTTTCACAACACGAGGGAAATGCTCAGATCCTGCTGCTCGGCGCTCGCGCCAATCAAGTAGCGATCGCGACCTTATGTCAACACAAGAAAAAGGATATCCTGGTGGAGTTAATATTCAATCGAGAATTACAAATGACAGACATTTACCGTACAGTAGAAAGCCAGAGATAACATTATTATCTAATAAAAAAAACACACCCTTATACACGTTGTGTTACGCCACCGGAGATGAACAATTGTGATTGCAGTGCTGTGTGGTTTCCAGACTCATGCCGACACAGGATATGAAGTAATGATACTCCAATGTGGAGCATTTTCACAAAGAAAGACCGCCCTTGAGGGACTGACACTCGCTGTACCTCTCTTTACACATACTCCCAGACACACACACTCACATGCGCTCACACCCACGGTCGCAAACAATGTACACAAAGGGACTGTTTTATCTTGCCGATAGTGAGGATTTAGCTTAAATCCTTACTCTACTCGTCAGCCCAGACACACTAAGCAATTATTCTATTTATTCTGTTTTATTGTTTGTTAAACTGTCTGCGAACCAAATTTCTGTTGTGGAACAATAAAGTTTTAATTGATTCATTTTGATTGATTACTGTATCTGATTACTGTATTACTTCCACTCTCCCCGTTAGCCTTTGCCATGAAATGACGTTCAAAACTGGATTTGATACAGCTAGGAAGACAACCCATGCTCTCAACAACCAGAGTCCTGCATCACTCAGTGGTTTCACACAGTTGAGGAAGGATGCAGCAACGCAGAAGTCAAACCTCGAGCCGTTTTAACACCTCTGCGTGCGGCAACGGCTTCTCTGCAAGCTCTCTGCGGTTTAACAGTTTCATTAGAAATGACCTCAGATCAACTCCCGGCTTATTTTCGAGCTCTGGGGTCCGCCTGCCTCGCGGGGTCGGACATCACTGTGACCACGTGACCCCGCAAGTCACAGCAAAGGAGTCATCAACATCAGAGTGAGATAAACAAACTAACACTCATGCTCCATAGGTCAGCCTTCCTGGAGTGTCTGAGGTCCTAGAGCCACGTCTAGGCAAGGTTGTCATTCCAACCATGAAAGACACAACCTTATTTCACTAATTGGTTCCGACCTCTGCGGGTCCATTTGCGCGCCGGCGGACGCCTAGGCGGATGGCGTGCGGATACGTCATTTCCTTGGCGTCAGCAGAGCAGCTGATAGGACCACGCTGTGTTCTGTTTACTACGTCATCACGCCGGCAGATTCTGATCCATCTTAAAGGCGGACTCCTCCCGCGCCGCCCGTCGTAGCCGCTCGTGCTAATTGGTTAATTAATTTTTTTTTTTTTTGCAAAATCAGCACACCTGTGTAGTGTTTGGTTGCGGTGAAAACCTGTACACACGTCGCTCTAGGGGAGGAAATCAATGCTCCATCACATCTCCACTCTCATCACATCTCCCTCGGGGCAGGGAGGAAGCCTGAGGCAAATCAGACTATCCCTTTAAGACAATAGCATGGGAGGAGTTGAACAATCACACCACCAGCTGCCGATTGGCCCCAGAGTGACATTCTTCATAACAGCATCACCACGGCGACCCACGGGAAGAGGTAATGACTCAAAACAGTAGGACGTCTGTCGGCTTGGGCTGCGTGGATGGATGTTGACAGTTCAACTAGTAACCATGCACCTACAGTTGCAACTGGTTTCAAACGACCACAAGATGAAGGTGTAGGAGTTTGGAATAACCTCGCTTCTGCCTTGAAAATCCACATCTAAAACTATAACATACAGCTGACTGTATCTCATCTTTGTATTATTATTGCCTAGATTTGGTCAAACCCGTGGTAAGACTGATGAAGAGAAAAAAACTTTCTGGTGATCCTCAAATGGTCTCCTTGTGCACACTCTTGGATACCATACACCCAGTGTTTCCAGGGAAACCTCAAATACAGACACACACACACACACACACACACACACAGTGCACAGGCCCTGTGGCCAGGCCAGGCGTACAGCCAGTGGGGGTTCCAGGAATAGAGTTTCCCCGAGCATCGCCCAGCTGTTCTTGGAGAGAAGCGGCGACAAATTTACGAGGCGGACCTACTGCCACCGTAGACTTATAAAGTGTCTCAAGTACAAGCGAAAAGTGAGAGCTCGGCCCTGTCGCGCGCGCGCCCCTGCGGATCTCACACACTCGGCTTCTTTGAAAGTCCCGTGAGAACGGGGTTGAAAGCGAGTGAAATACTTTCACTTCCTGACCTCTAAACTACGACCAACCTCTAAATGACCCGCTTTCTTGACACTGGAAACTCTAAACCCTGCAGGCAAATGTTGTCATTTTCCACTGCTAATCTACTGCCTGGACAACTGGGTCACGGCCAGCCAAAGTTTTTTCCCCGTGAACTTTGTGTCAGAAATACCCATTATTTCTGAAAAGAATCTTCTCTTGGGTGATGCGTTTGACGTGGTACATATTAATAAAGGCAGCGGCAGGCAGATTTACTAACTAGGTCTAGAGTCTGTGGCGTGTTGGATTTATTAGGGGTTGTGTTTATCTATCCACTGGCATAGCAACCAAGCATCTCGATAGGTTTGTTTGGAGCGCACTGTAAATCCTTATTGTCATCGCTACACCACATGCTGGATTTATATTCCTTCCTGTGTGTGTTGACCCCCCCGCTGGGCAGCACATTACTGCTTACAAGCTGTCATATTCTACTGCAGTAAGTAAACTGTCAGTCTATGAAGGGTTGAGCAATATATCGATACAGTAAAATGATGTAATTTTCGGAACTTACCAGACTGTTCTAGCTGTTCTATTATTTGCCCACTTTGTCATTATGTCCACATTACTGATGAATATTTATCACAAATCTCACTGTGTAAATATTTTGTGAAAGCACCAATAGTCATCCCTACAATATTGTTGCAGTATTGATATCGGTCAAAAATATCATATGAAAAATATTGATTTTGTCCATATCGCCCAGCCCTAAGTCTGTGTACACATACGGCTATTCTGTGACTGAACACACCAGGTGTAATACACGGTTTAAAATGTCATCCACTCTTTGATTGATTCTTCTTCTTCTTTACCTCTGAATCAATCTAACTGCAATACTTAAAGATTTACTTTCAAGTTTCATTGAAAACCTTCCACAGATGAAAGAAAAACCATAGTTAGGAAAAAAATGGAAGCAACTTGTTCAGTTCGTTTTTGGTTCCTTGCTGCCCTGAAAATGGAATTAAGTCATCTGACCCACAAACCACGTTTCCTCCAATCGCAGACTCTCCGAATCCCAGGGCTACAGTGTATCCATTACAACAGGTGTGTTTCTATCTGCTAGGCTGTGTTGCAGGTAGAGTGAGATCAGATACTGTGCGAGCTAAAAAGAAGACCACATCCTGTAGGGGAAGGGGATTTGCATGTATCTCAAACAGAGAATGCATCAATTTAATTAGGTTTTACTGCCAAGAACAAACGGCATCGTCCAGTTGCTATTTATAACCACTGCACAAAGCAACCAGAGTGCCCCGGCACAACCATGTAAGGTCATTCAAGCATCACAGATGGGAGAGAGGAGCTTCACAGTCACATCAAGCCACTATATTTCATATATATATACAGCTTCAAAGTACTGTAACATGTCTTAGTATGCAAAGCCCCAGTGGGAATTGAACTCCTAAACCAGTTTGAGTGCCATGTTCTACCCATTGAGCTACACAGCCACATCTGCTCCACATACATACGTACACACACACACACACACACACACACACACACAATCTTACACAGGCACGCACATATACACGTACACGTACACGCACTCTTGACTTCGGCGTGTATGAAAAGAGATTTTCCGACGCCCCGTGACAACAACCCTCCTTTATGATTACTCTGGACCTTCTTCTTTATGGCAACAAAGCACTCCTGTACTTTTATGGCTTGTGTGTGTAATACACACACACACATACACACACACACACTCTAACTAGGACGCATGTGCCTCACGGGGACCCGCAGCACAGTGTGTTACTGGGTTCAGTCACTCGGATTTATTTTTATTTTATTTATTAACTTATTTCGATGAGTTGGCTCAAACGCACCGAGGCTCATCTTTCGCGGGTAAGGGAGGGAGGTCACTTTTTCACGTCATTAATACGGCTGGTCTCCAATATGACCAAACGCGGTTTTTGATTGGCGGACGACAAGAGCTTTGGACTTTTCCACCAAAACAGCTAAGCTAAAGACTGTGCTTTGTGGGTGGAAACTTAACGCAAGTCTTCGGATCTGAGACGAGACGATAAGACGAGCAGCTCTTGCAGCCTTGCCTCCTTCGCTGTTCCTTCGCTAGACTGGCTTCCCACTGCAGCCTTTTGCATGCCTACTACTAAGAATTTGGTTGAATTCAACTGGGGATGCAAATTGGCACCGGTGACACCATTTCTGCATTTCTGTGTCGCATGGTACAGTAGTAGAGTCGTTTCTGGGTTAACAAGTTAAACTCCACAGCGAGTCGTGTTAGTTATTATCTCTCTTGAACCGAATCAAAGCGTCCCGAAGCACCAGTCCCCAAGAAGAATAAAGACCTGTGGCTTTTACAGGCCTGCGCTAGAGTGCGTGGCTACGGCTCATTTCACAGGCATACAAGCTAAACAGATGACAGCCAGACCTCCACACTCACACACACACACAAAGCACATTGTCTCTAATACAGACAGAACGCACAGGGAATGCATACATATGCACATACAAGCAGATCGGATGACTAGAGAAGAGAGCGGAGTGATTTGGAAAAACTAGACTAAAGTTCTAATCTGAAAATCTCTTGGAGGAGATCTGAGATTGAAGGATTATTGGAACGTCTGGCGGAAAGGGGCTGAAGCCAGGTTAATTCTTTACACACTGTTGGTCTTAAGGGCATTAAGGCATTCACTGAACACGTTTTTTTTTGTCTGACAATAAGGTACATTGTAATGATGTACAGGAAGTTAAAACCCTGAGGCCTATAGTCCATGTCATGTGGTATGTGGCATGTCCAAGGGATTCAACATTAACTCGGACAAAGGTGAAGAAAGAGGTGATCTAAACATGGAATTGACTAGTGACTAGTGACTAGGAAAAGACTAGTGATAAGGTCAGCCGCCAATAATCGCCTGGCAACTTTGATTGGATAAGATTTAATAAGATAATACATTTTAATGTGGGAAATGAACATTATTGCCAACGCACACACACACACGCACACAGACACACACATTTTCCCTGAATACGAATCTAAGGCTAAAAGGGAAATGTTCTTATTTCCATTTCCACCCGGCAAAGTAGGCTACATTAAAATTGATGTCAAGTACTTTGGTTTTGCCGCACCCATTCTCGACAACCGCCTGTTTCCTCATCAGTTACGCCAACTTGAAACCTGAGACGCGCCGGTTCCACGGACGCACAGGATTGGCTCTTCAGATACTTTCTACAGTAAAACAAGCCAATCAATTTCCCGTGCGTAAAATCCATTCATAGACGTGCAGAAATTACTAGTATAAGATACACTGTATAATAATAATTTCTATTATTATCATTAGTATTATCACCATTATCTAAGGAAGAAAAATCTAGAAAATCCGGAGTGAATCAGCATTTTTGCGTCATGGCCCCATGGTCGTGGCATCCCCACCCTCCCTTGACCCACTGATCACGTTCAGCATAGTCACTCATGTAAACAAATGCTATGAATTAGATTTCCTACCGTTTAAAGAATAAAAGCCAAAGGGACCCACCTCTATTGATGTGACTGAAAAGATGCTACGTCTAGCAAAAATTATAACAGGATAATTCTCAAATCTAAAACCATCTTACGTGCTGCTTTTGTGGGGCATGAATATTGACACAGAAATCGGCTCACGAATTCTCAGACATGTGATACTGACCCAAGGCAGAAAGAAATTCACATTCAATGTGTATTGAGCATCCTTAGCATCTTTTGGGGTTTAGGATAATCGCCGTGAAATCTCTCCTCTTACCTGCTTGAGCCAAACAATGAATCAGCAACAGCAGGCAAACTCTGCTGCTTCCCCTCCACATGCAGAACATCTCTCCTTTGGACATCCGCGCAAATGGAAAAGATGGATTATCAAATGACCACCCACTGCCAACCAAATGACAGCTATTGAAAACTCAGCTACCGACACAGGTGATGAGTGGGCTCAGCTCTCTGAGGGATGTCCGCTGGGAAATAGCCGGATGAAAATGCTCTCGTTTAGACAGGACCGACGGAAGAGCCGCACCGTAGAGAGCTGTGCGTCAGGGATCGAGTGCCAGGAAAATATTAGGGTTTGGAGTCAGATCTGACCATTTTCTATGAGCCTTACGAGTGGGCGGGGCCAGAGCAGTGGTGTGATATTTGAAATTCGACATGAGCACCGTTGGGGAGGAGCCACAACCAGTAAAGCCACAATGTTGCTCTTATCACCATCCGTCTCTGTCGTCCTCGCCTCACCCTGCCACCCATCCCTTCCGCACTGCATGTGGGAGAGAGAGAGAGAGAGAGAGAGAGAGAGAGAGAGAGAGAATGGAGAGAAAGTAAAACAGAGTGTCTGTCCAACACTCACTGTACGTTGTTTTGAGAAAGCATGCGTGGGTTTGTGTACATGTGTGATCAGCTTAGGTTATCATTCAGCCAGCCTGCTTACTTTGTGTAAGATAGGGGAAACCAGGTAACTGAGCTGGGAAAGGCTGTGAAAGGGGTGTATATACTGTAGGGTCACGCATAAAACGCAGCTTTCCATAGCGATGAGGTGGAACCAGAACTTCTGCCAACAGCTGCCAGACTCGCATGTATGGATTCCTTTCCACGCTTGACTTCCATGGGAACCACCTCTCTATTTCTATAGAGGTTTTTATTTTAATCCTCTTTGATGGAGAGGTGGGGCACTTTTTGTTTTGTTTTGGTCTGGTGTTCTGTGCACATGCCCAGAGCCTGATTTCCACCCCACACTGTTTGTAATACAGAAGAATGAATATTTCTAAAGTCTATTCTAGACTGCTGTATTGGAAGAGCCCTCACACATCTTTTATGTTTCCAAATGGCGAGCTCTTTCCCTCTGACTAGACACTGACAGATGGTATATATCCAGTAAATGCCTGTCTTGGGATACATCAAAGGTTTGAATGAATAAAGGCTGCTAGCTTAGTTGAGAGTGTGGCTATGCCTGGTGAAAATCCTTGAGCAGAAAATCAGTCAAAATATAATTGTTTATAATACTCCATAGTAGAGGATCATTTCACTGGAGTAAGATAGATATTCAGATTTCATAATTTTCCATTTGTATTTATGAAATATTAGAAGTCAGGGATACGCCGGTTTTGCATAGTAGTTGGCCTAATTTCAGCTTGAATCATTCATCTCTGACAAACAAATGCAAAACAACATGTTATCTTATGTATCCAGGAGTTCTTTGTACCACATCATAGTCTGTACTGTTTCTCCTCAAAAGCAAGCAGATAATGTGCAATACAAAACATCGCTAGCATACGTACACGTACAGCGTGTGCAATAAGACAACAATAGACAAGTACTGCTGTGAGTCACTGCGATGATTAATGAATGTCTCCCATGGGAGAAAGTAAAGGGACACTGAGGTTCTTGGTTGTCCCAAGGCGCTGGACAGAGGCTGAACAGAAAGAAAACCCCCATATAACTACCTCTTTTCCCATCAGTCCTTTCTGTCGATTGACTATGTCATCCCCGTTACCATTTAACAGAGATGAGGCCTGCACTTTTGTCATATATTTTTCATATTCGTCAGCGAGTATTCCCACTTTCCCGACATCTCTCCCATAAGTTGTCGTTCAAGAGGTAGGGAAATCCGCAAACTATTTCACATGCGGGGGTTTAACTCTGATCACCATGTAAAGATCTGTAAAGTGTGTTAAATGTAAGCGATTTATAAGATTAGAGACGCTGCAGTTTGCTGCTGAACGGAGGGACCGTTTCGGGGGAGATTGGGGAAAGGAATCATCAATCGATGATCAAGTGCAATGGAATGGAGAACGGGGACTTCTGGCCGAGAGGAGGTGGAGGGTCACGGTAATGTTTATGGAGTGAATCAGACAGAGAAATTGTTTCTAGATACTGGAGATACTGTCACTGTATGTGTATGTGTGTGTGTATGTGTATGTGTGTGTGTGTGTGTGTGTTTGAGGAAGGGGGTGGAGCAGTAACTGGCTCCTACACGGGGTCCTGGTAGAGCCAGGGTATTTCTGGAATGTCGATATGGCTGCTGGTTTACATATTCTACTACACCTACCATTACCACTCGTAGCTTCAACACACCCACACAGAGGCAGGCCCAAAGAGAGAGGTGTCTGTGCGTGCGTGTGTGTGTGTGTGTGTGTGTGTGTGTGTGTTTGCACAGTTCATATCTGTCCCCACATCCGTCACCTGCACATGACAGCTAAGGTGACACATTAACTTTACTGACTTTTCAACACAAACACTGGCAATTTCCACTGGCAATCAAGACAACGTCCAAATAGACGATCAGAACACAAACCAAGATGTTAATATTTCCAAGTGACTTCCAAGCGTACAGTAAGTGAATATTTGACAATTTTGTGCCTTTAAAAGTACTTTAAAAGCTGACTTTTGTGCGAGATGATGTTTTTGCAGATCACTGAGAATTTCTTTTGACAGTGTTGGAATGTTTTTTAATAACATTTATTGTACTGTATGTAAAAAAACAAAACGTATACAACACTCAATTTGTTTGTCAAAATAAATCATTAGCTTCTGTATTCAAACACACTTTATTTGAATATTTCATGGACAGATCTTCAACAATACACTCCCATAATGGATGGTTCTCATCTACAGTAAGCTATCCCGTTGACCCCGAGCCTGCATCTAACCTGCTTTTGCAACAGACATTTCCCTAAATACTAAGAACCAAAAGTGCAGCAGCTGTGATTCAGGTTCTTCAGAATCTTCTAGCTAAGTCCAAATGCACACGCTGTAACGTTTTGTAAAAGTACATACTGTATGCCTGAGTAAATCATTGCTTTAATCAGGCCTTGAGCTCATATCAACACACCCACAACAAACATAACAGCACACAGACACATTCTCTGTATTTTAATGATGTATACTGTACATTGCTGTATCTAATGCTGTATCTAATGGTGTTTTGTTGTCAAAACATTATATATCTTAGAAGATGTGACTGTGTGTTTTAATAGGGATTATCTTGTTTATATTGGATGGGAGGGGAGAAAACAGCCCATGGTGTCTTTGTGATACACTGCAAAGCCCTGGTGGAGACAACTACTGTACACACACACATTGAGAGGCCTGAAGGCTAGCTGCAGTGAACCTAGTCATACCAGTAGTAGTGATGGTAATTGTATACTTACAGGGTTAGATAAGATTAGAGTCAAGGTCAAGGTCATCCAACCCAACACTCATTCACAGTGACAGAGAGAAGTGACCCTCTCACTCACTCACACACGCACACACACACACACACACACACACCCCATATGAGTATGTTCACAACTAGGTGTGAGTTGTGTGTGTCTGGGTGTATGTGTGACCATCGCTTTCACAACACGTGACCTTACTATGTTGCCTAATGACCACAGAGGCCAAGGCATTCTATTCAGCACGCAAGACTTCCTGTTCCAGAGAACTTATGAACTTAGTAGTAGATCACCCATATGAACATCCAGTGCCCTAACCAGACATTTGTCCACTTTTTCAGTGTGGCAGAACAAGTTAAACAGAAAGAAGAACAGAAAATGTGTGCGTGTGTGTGTGTTCTGGTAACTGAACTAAGGAAACAGGACCATAATCCTAGTGTTGTGTTAGTCATCGGGAATTCCAGAAAAAGCACATGAATTCAGATGAAATTCACTACTACTACCGTTACGTGTGCTGTTTTCAGGGGGTGGTCCTGTATGAAACCCTGTGCCCCTCCCCCCTCCCGTAGCAGATGTCAACAGCTGGTTTTAAGTGGGTGAAGAGGTCCAGGGGTTCCTAGAAGTCAGGAAATATGTCGCTCCTTCCTCCCCCTCTTCTCTGCTGTTTCAAGGAACGTTTCTAACTGAAACACAGGCCCCAATGTCCAAATACTGTTGAAAACTGCACCGCCTCATACATCCCAAACACGTGTAGGAGAGCTTGCGCACACACACACACACACATGCACAAATGTTAATACAGTCTCCCAAGGGTAGGCTGTACACTGAACATATTTCTCTCTGTGCAAACCAGCTCCCTTACAAATTAAATATAAGTATCAGCAGCATAGCAAGATTGTTTATACTTATAGGATAAAGAGGTATTCAGTTATCTGCATGACTGAGGTGGGGAGTACAACTCTTATAAATTATAAATAAAAAACAGGGGGCGTGGGTCAAGGTATAACTACAGTAATGTAGGATGACAGAGCTAAGCAATATCTAATTCACTAGAAAGAGAACAAATTCAACATTATGCCTCAGTGAAGCTAAGTCTATTTTGTGTAATTTTAAGATTTTAAGAGGCTGTCATGCTCAAAGAAGCCCTGGTGTAATAACTTACCTACCGATTCCAAAACTACTGGTTTTGTGCATGTATGACATCTCCTCCTAGTGGACATTTAGGGACATCACAGTCTAGTTGTTGGTTAAAATGCGGTAACAAACCCAGTCGTCAATCAGCACTTCCGTAGCATTTTATGAACAAACATCTGATTATAATCAAACCTGCTGACAGTAATGTTGATTCGCAACTTTTTGTTTCAACTTTTTCCCCCTAGTTGTCTCTAGCTAATGTCACGCATCACGGTTTATCTGCTGTTGGATAAATCAAAACATGAGCTGATCAAGGCCTCTGGGATTTATAAAAATTCAGAGCTGCACTCAACACAAACACAGTGGCCTTGTTTGGATTCAAATCATGCTCATTTATGTCTAGATACTGGTACCAAAATTGTAAGCAAATCCTTTCAAATCCATCCAAAGAACTCAAATAATTAATCATACTAACAATAACAATCATTTTTACTGAAATTTATTGTTACTTTTTGAGTTCCAGAGACAGTGACACAAGACAATAGAACACAGATCCCAATAATTTAGTGGAAAAAAACACTAATGCTTTGGTTTTTCTAAATTCTAGTTAATTATCAATTACATATCACTGAAGAAAGTACAGTTAATCAGACTAGAGTGCTTTACATACATGCATAGATAAACAAATTAATAAACAAAAATACTCTATACAGTATATCCAACACCAACCAACGCCATGAGGCATTCACAAGCAGAGAAGAGCAAACTGTCCCTCTGGTCCTTTGTCTTGAAATCAAAAACATAAAAAGTGCCAAAGTAAATGAAACAGTCAGTCATTCTGAAATTCTAAACTCGCCACACGACACCAAAGTACAAGCATTAAAAGTTACAGTACTTAACAGGGAATTACAACCTCATGATTATTCTGTCTACAATCAACAATTATTAGTGCTCATATTGGAAGAGTAACAGGTAAAGCAGCATCACGATGGAATAGGTTGTTGTGGCACAGTTGTTTTGTATAAGTATACAGTATGTGAGAGTTCAACTCCATTTAAACTCAGTCAAATAAGGGTAGCGAGTTGCAAAAGAGGGTCGGAGAAGCCTGGAAAGCCAGCCTTCCAACCAAAGCCTGCTGTATTTCCAACTCAAACAGAGACCCCCCC
>OMKK01043056.1:0-10356 GCA_900302305.1 Polymixia japonica | reverse complement strand
AGCCTGTGGCTGCTTTCCTTAAACACACACACACACACACACACACACACACACACACACACACACACACACACACACACACACACACACACACACACACACACACACGTAAGCAAATACCACACAACACACAATCATCATGATCCACCATACACAGGCTCCGTATACAGACAGTGTCTATGCATACGATTGCTATTGCCTGATTATTTTACAGTGGATGGAGCAATTCATTTTCTTTTCTGCTTTAACATATATTTTGTCTGTATACTCATTGTTTTATTCCGTCCTTTTGTTGTATTACAGACTTTTAATCTACACTGTCGCATCCACAATCACCAGAATACACAAGACACTGTTTCTGCAATCTCATCTCATTTAAGGAGAACATTGTTATTTAAAGAGAAGAAGCCTTGTCAACATTCGTTTGCACACGTCTACCATTGATATATGGTGAACTTCTTAAAGCCACTACAGACAGGATATCATATCATTATAAAATATATTTTGATTACATAGTGTAATGGCTATGGAAGAATGACACTATCAACGTTGGTCGCCTACAAACCTCTGGTCCACCATGCGATTGTGTGCCACTGGGTTGGTCTCCTGGGAAATCTACATACGGCACGAAGGCAGCGTGTCAACCAACACAGGAAGGGCCTCTTCTGTGAACATGTTTAGTCCTCTTCTTCAGACAGTCTTGCTTCCCTTTTCACTGAGCTTTGTAAACAAATGCAAGCGCGTCGTTACCGGGCTTTGAAAAGTCAAACAAACAAGCGGCTCGGTTGTCTTTGCGACAGCGACGTAACAGACAATACCACCAGGAAACTCAAGGGTTTGCCAAAAATCAAAGTCTCGCAATCTTGTCTGTAGCTGCTTTGAATTAATTTGAGGCGCTATCCATCATGTGCATCCATCTTGAATGTCAAGCAGGGTGAAGCTGAAGAAGGGAATGCTGGGAATGCTGCTCATCCCTGGATAAATAAAGGTTAAACAATTATGAAGTAAAAAAAAAAAAAAAAATCCTTGAGCACATTTCCATCATTTAACATTTCACATTTCCATCATTTTTTATTAATTCGCAGTGTAGCTGCTAAATCTGCGTGAAATAACAGAATAAAGCCTTCAAGTCTTCAGCTCCATCTTGAACACTGAAATGCAATGGTATCCCCTTAAAACATATTTTAAGGCCTACTTCTGGCCTAATTTAAGCCATGTCTGTGAAACTGGCCCTTAGTCTCTGACAGACTAACTGGCTATATACACTTTCTTTCATAATTGCTGTAATAAAAGCTTATCTCTTGCTATTCATGGTCCAGAACCATGTTGGGGAGAGGAATTGACAGACTTAGGGGTCATTTAGATGAATGTGCTCCGTCAATGCTGAGTTGTTCTGCTCTACAATGTGCTCATAACCACTGGGCTGCAATCCTGAAGTCAAGTGCTATATCTGGAAGACAGAGCTGCGCTGTGGTCGGCCACAAATATTGAAAATTCATTTGTTCTTCTCCAGCTACAGAACATCAGTCATAGGGGAACTCCCAGTCTACCAGCAGGCTAGCAGCCTCCAGCCAACACGCGTGGAGGTCTCCACTAAGCTGTAAAAAATAATTGCACTTTCCTGCCTCTCCTGCGCTCGTGTGTGTGTGCGTGTGCATGTGTGCGCGTGCATGTGTGTGTGTGTATGTGTGTGTATGCCTGAGTATACTTGGCTTTGGCCATGAATTGCGTTAGGAAGAAGAAACTGATCTTCGGCTACAAAATTAACCTCATCTGAAAGGTAGCAGCTGGGAGTATTCTATCTTACCTAATATTGGTATCCCAGCACAGGAAATGAAACTGCAAACTTCACAGTTGCATAACTCCTCAGGTATTTACACTTGTCTCAAATCCAAATGCTAAATAGCTGCTCTACTCTTCCTCACAGTGTTTATCAAAATCCCATCCTTATCTAATAACTAAGACTAACAGAAAAGAATAACCATATATTAATGTCACTTGGCCACAACGCATTACTGATATTTATTGACAAATTAACCACAAGGAGTTGATTCCAAATATGTACCTTGTCAATTTGGCCATCTCTTCATCTCACTCTCTCACATAATCTCCCTTTCTTGTGTGTTTCCACTGACTGGTGAAGGGCACATTCATTTCATGGGTCAATTCATTTTAATTAGCCTGCATGTCAATATCACAGAGGAGAGAAGTTGCATCGGTGACGGGTTGGGAGAACCCTAATTAATCTCAAAGCTCATAGACACCCACTCTAAAGTAAAGTTTGACAAGACATCAAGTGAGGTTTGAGCTGACTGAGCATTAAGTGGAGGCGATGCTATGCACTGTATCTGCCCGTGCTATTATATTTGTAACTGTAACACTACCTCCGTTCAGCTGTTTGGCATTTTGATAGCTACTTTACTATCTAGAACTTGGGTGGCTGTTTTACTTGTTTTATTTTTGGCATTTACAGCATTTGAAAGTTTACAAAAAAAGATACAATGGATTCCAATTCCGTAACCTTTGCACTGTGCACCTGACCCAGAGACACGGTGTAATATCATAATGTGTCTGCCTAGAAGACACTGTCACCAACAGAAAGAACATATATCATTAGGTATGATACTGTATACTGTGTGGTGATTAATTGACCTAAAACTGTCAGTAAGTGAAGCCCACATCAGTAAGCGTTCCCATTAATTTTGACCACACCATTTAGATCCCCAGTGTTCCCACATGCACGAATAAAGAACCTATCAATCAATGTACATATCCAGAACATTTGAGAACAACTGAGCAAACACGCAAACCGCTTGAGTACCATCACGGGACGAAATCAAGATCTTTTTTTTTTTTTTTTTTTATAGAAAGTCTTCTGATAATCTTAGACATCTGTAGAAAAAGCTCCCTTTGCTAAATCGGTTCGAGAAGGACGTCACGATCAAAACCCCAACAGAGGTAGGCCTCGGTGCACGCCGCCACACCTTGTGTTCCACAATGCTGTCCCCTGTCTAACCTCATTATCTCAGCACGGCAGGGTAAAGGTAATTTGGCACTGAGTGATTTAGATTAATACCGAGCTCTCTGCATAACAGCTGCATGCAGTCGACCACTGCTTTAGCGATTCCATTCCCTGCTACCTTGCATTTCAATGAAGGCCATGGAGCTCATTCAATATTCAACAAGCGTCTCTGTGATTGTTACAGCTGATGGGGACTCATCTCAATGGCTTATTAATACAGGCAACAGTGAGCGCCCAAAGCATACGTCTGATGAATAGGTTTTAATTGAAAAGCCCAATGTATTAATTACTAGTCACGGGGGATGCATGTCCTTACTGCTGAGGTTGCTTCTGGAAGACATATATCATTAACAATGCCAGATTATGTTTTTGTGAGCTTTGATTAATTTTTTTTCCGGCACAGTCACTTTCAACATGGACAGTCAATATGCCTCAGACTTAGCTGCCTAGGACAATGTACCCACCATTGGCAATTGTTTTGTCTTTTTGTTTGTTTTTGGGTTTTTTTGAAAATTGCAAACAGGCAACTTGAAAAAAGACAATGAAAATAAAAAGACACATAGTCACGGTCACTCCGCTTGCCTGCGTAGATACGTACATGCAAGGGCGACATCGCGAAGGGTAGCGGGGGACGGCCAGTGTTGATGGGCAGCCGTTCATAATGCTATGCAGGGATACGTTTGCCATACAACTACAAAACGTTTAACAGATATAAAATATCTTCATCATCATGTCATCATTTCAGTATGCAACAATATAGAATTCCCACAACGGGCATCACATTCCCGTCAAGCTTCTGGGGAACATATTTTGAAATTATTTTCTAGATGAACACAGTCATTAATAACACAGATTAACACAGTCCGAACTTGTCTTTCTCTCTGTCAGAGCAGCCGTTCCAGAAAAAGTTGTTCGGCGTACAGTTTTATTTTCCAAACCCTCACTTCCTCCAAACATCAAGTATACCTGATTTAAATTCCTTCTGACTGTACCATTTTACACCCCATGATCCCTCCACCAATGGTAATGGCCATGTCTCTAGGCAACCCAGCCTCCATTAGTGACACTGATTAACCCTGCGCTGTCTGGCTGCTCACTGCCTGATGGGGCCGGACAGGCGATGGTTCGGGAACAGGCCGTTGGAGGAGAAAGGTAGCCAAAGCGGGCTTGTTAAAATGTATGAGTTTTATCACATCTTATTGGGGCTACTTCATTTGCTGATTGAAACGGAGGTGTACAAGAGAGCTGCTGAATGAGATTCGGTATTGGATTTTCACAGAGGTGTTGACCGGCCTGCCAATTAGGTGTAATTTTAATGGTGCACCTCCACTTTGCTCCATCTTCAATTGGTAGCCTTCACCGGCTGACATGGATAACAGAGGGGGAAGCGAAATAGTTCCTTTGGCGGTTGGGTTCATCCACAACCTCAATGAATAATCTTTATCTGTAACTGAAAATGAAACAGTCCTGGGCATACTTTTGATTGTCGTCCCGCTATTGACATAGACTGAAGCGATGCCTTTTCTAATAGATCTTATGTTCTCAATTTGTTTTGTTAATTCTTAATACGCATATTAGTAATGTCTGAATAGTCACTTGCAACGGGGGCTGCATTCTGTCACGAGACCGTCAATATGAACTTTTAACTGCTTCCCTTGCACAAAAGGAAGGATGGCTATCATTTCATTTCCAGAGACGGAGTAGACTAGCAGGGCAGTGGAGTGCCCCGTACGTTTCGATCACTAGACGGAACACTGCGGTGTCCTTGGGACGAAGCCGAGTCAGTAATTGAGATGGTTTCAGCGCAGGGAGTCGTACCGTAGTTTGAGATGCGGACTCGATCCCCTCCCACACCCACCCTGTACCCACCCGTCTCTCACTCTACTGTGCTATTTTGGGCTCTGAGCTCTTAAAGCGTATACATTCTCCTTAGTGAAGCACATCAAGAACGTAGCTCTAAGGAAAACTCTGGGAGTGGGAAAGTATTTTTGCAGGGCCTAAGGTTGGAGATGCCTGGAGCCTGGAATGGTTGCATTGTCAATTTTGTATGTGAAGTTGGAAAGAAAGATAAAAAATATTCCTGATGCATGTCTTCTAGAACGTGTTCTAAATTCAAAGAAATCAAAAATCAGAAATCAAAGAAAACTCCCTCCTATCATAATACTACAAAACACTCATCTGCTAGAATACAATTAAATCAATTTAATTAAATTCCAACAGTACAGTCGGTGCACTTTAAAATGAGCATGGTTGTCTATACTGACTGGCACACACTGGGAAGAGCCTCACCCTGAGAGGAAGCTATCCTTGCTAGAATAAAAATCGATGTTATATTGAGACAAGCTTTCCAATTAGAGTAGCTGTCATGATGCTTCTGGAGTTGAAGAGGTCAGTTTAGCTCACTCATTCAGGAGAAATGCTATGCCTTATTCTATCCTAACAGCTATAACAGGCACAAGACCGATGGGTATGAGATGTGATTGCTAGTATGGATGACATGTAATACGGGCAGTGGTTCATTCGTTAGTATCGAATTACAAGTAAATAAACATATTTTGATAATGAGTCACTTTTACGTCACCGCCTCTTTACGTCTCTTCGACGTCTAAAGGTCGTCTCAAAGTTTGAATCTCTATGTTACGCCGCATCCCATTTCCACTCATATCATCTCTAACTTCCTTTCTCTCTCTCTTTCTTCCTCTTTGCGAGTGTCCTTTCAAGGTTAAGTGCTTCACCAATCTTTCTGTTTGCACGTTATTATGTTATGGCCTTTTGTAACTGATAGCTAGTGACAACCAAAGGAGGTAGTGCCAGTCCATACTCATAAACTAAGGCATGCTGGGGAAAAAAGGGTTTATCTGCCTGTCTGATAGCAGTTGTCTACTCTACAAAAGGAGAATTGTCACCAGGTGAAGCCTTGAACCTGAACTAAGCCTGAACTAAGACACTACAGGGTAGGGACAAATTTCAAAAGATGATTAATCCAAAGGCATACACATTTATTTTTCTCCTGGTCCAAAGGTCAATTTATTCTTTACAATAGATTTTAATATCGATGTGTCGGTTGCTTTGGAAGACTGCACACACTTGGTAAATTATAAATGACAATTAGTATGATTTTTTAAAAATCTAAACAACATCATCACATAATAAATAGAAGTAATTTTCTGCGTCTCCACAACAAAACTTTTAAGTAATAATTAAAATTGAATTGAATTTTAATTCCAAAGTGTCAAATTGACTTTTTGCAGTTCATATTGGCTTGAAATAGACTTAATATACGAAGGAAAAAAGTAATTTGTTATTCAGTATTCATTCTGAGGACACCTAACTCATATTCAAACAGGCAGTTTATATGCATTGCGTGACTCATCATATATTCATCACTATGCAAGACTGACGGTTTAATAATGACTTAATCATGGTTTTCCAGTCTATTCCCTCACATAATCAGCCTTAACACAACGTAGGAGGAGAAATTACTTATAAAATTAAGCTTAATTGCATTATTAATATTTAGTAAATAACCTTTACCAATTCACAAATGTTATCTCTACCTCCCAGCCTTCAGATTATGAAAACTTGAAATCAAACAAAGCTGTTGCATTGTTTGTGACACATTAGTCTAATGATTGTTTGTAAAAAAAAAAAAAAATGCATTGCAAATGAGACAAAAAGCTAATGATGTTTTCTTATTGAATAATTTCACAGCTGGACATACACTCAGTTGCATGCTAAATACAGAGAAATAGCAATGTCCTTTGCTCAGACACCATTGCTACTATGTCTTTTGAAAGAACTTGGGTTATTTAATGCAAAAGCAAGTTGATCATCGTTGTTTTAAAATCTCTCAAGGGTTTTTAAAGTGTCCTTTATTTTTTATTTTTAAAACGGTCATGATAATGAAGCCAGGTTTTGAAACGTGTTATGTCTAGTAATGATTTTCGTGTAGTTCTCCTCCTTTTCATATCCTTGTCAAATACCTTTAAAACCCAGATTCATTCTTTTTATATTATATTAAAAACCCGAGCTAAAACTCAGCCTGTGATACGTGCATATGGTAATCATTTTATATTCCATCTCAAAAGTATTGCATAATTCAAAAAAGGGCAACTGAGGTTATGTTCATTTGGGTTTTCTTTAATATGGTCAGTCCATTGCTGCTGTTTTTTTCTTTGATGCTCTAACAGGAATTACATGGTGGGAAATTGAGTGGTAGAAGGTGTGAGAGCATCCTAATGCCCTGGAGAGGTGGCCTGACTTCTTTTATCTCAAATGAGCAGATCAGAGGGCTGCTGATGGCTTGCTGACTGGCTGTGAGAGGCTTTTCGACACGGCTGGATGTGCTCAAAGTCATGTTGTACATTTGAACCTGCATACAAATTTGGCAGTTAGGTTTTTTGTCCTCTAATGTTTTTTTGTGTGTGTGTGTGTGTGCTCTAATGTTTCAGGACTAAGTGGGCATGGAATTCATATTTTGAAATTCACTACATGGCCAGAAGTATGTAGACACCCCTTCTAATTAGTGGATTTGGCTAATGGTCTGTTTTTCATGGTTCGGGCCCCTTAGTTCCAGTGAAGGGAAATCTTAACGCTACAGCGTACAATGACATTATAGACAATTATGTGCTTCCAACTTTGTGGCAACAGTTTGGGGAAGGCCCTTTCCTGTTTCAGCGTGATGATGGCCCCGCGCACAAAGCGAGGTCCGTACAGAAATGGTTTGTCAAGATCGGTCTGGAAGAAACCTGACTGCCGTGCGCAGAGCCCCGACCTCAACCCCGTCAAACACGTTTGGGATTAATTGGAACGCCGACACCGGGCCTACATCGGCGTCCAACCTCACTTACGCTCTTGTGGCTGAACGGACAATGTTTCCGACGTTCTAGGAAAACCTTTGGGGGACCGACGCTCGATGTTCGATGAGCAGGTGTCCACATACTTTGGCCATGTAGTGTACAGTAATTGAGTATTGTGCGTGCTGACATTATGAGAACCTTAGACGTTATTTTTACGTGCGAAAGGTTGCGTAGGTGACCTAACCCTAACCCTAACCTCTGCCAAAAGGATGGGTGAGACTGTAGCAGGCCGTGCATTATAGACCTAGGCCTTCAATGGCTTCTTCTCCACTGCTGTCCACAAGGCAGATGTAGAGAAGCAACCCAGTGTTTATTGCTTGTCCACACACCAGCAAAGGCCTGGGTCTACTTTGAGCTTTTGCGGTGCTCAGAGTAGGGCATACTAGATCCTTGATTTTGTTTTGAGACACATCCAGCTGGTAAGCTAGTAAATCATTTAATTAAATAATGTATTTGGAAAGCAAACAGCCATATTAAAAATGAAATTAAACTTTCTGTGACTGTGATCAGGAAACTGTCTTGTGTCCACAGTCCAATTTTTCTAAACTTTTCTTGGCAGTCAGTTAACTTTGCAACCAAATATACGGGCCTCCTCTCTCTCTTCCTTTGCTTGTAAATTAAGCTCGTGTTTCCATATTAACCTTTGGACTAGCTGAGGTAGCTACCAATTGCATTTGAAAAAGATGGAGATTAGATTTTATTCAAATAAAGTATAAAGCTATACAAATAAAGTTTATTATTATTATTTATTATTCACTTTGAGACACCTCATTGTTCAGAATATGTTATTTTTGACACAAGCATAAGCTCTACACTGAACAGCAGGCAATCAGAACAGGAGAGGGAAGCAATGAAGATATTTTACTGATGAGAATTAATAATGCAAAACACAGGATCGCTTTCATATAAATAATATATACTCCTTTTAGTTCTGAAGACTGTAGGCCTGCAGCAAAGTCCTCTTTTTCAGCATTGGTAATACTAAAGGCTTATTGCTTGCACTTTAGGTCTGGTATTTGACATAATCCCTACTGGCTGCCTTTGTTTACATTAACTTTACTCATGATATTTGCAGCTGTTATCCAGCACCGGCCACAGATCAACTTGTAATTCAAGCCTTTATGTAAAAGAATTTATGCGAGCCCAGTGCACTGAATCAGGCGTTTGGTATGCAGGCAGATACATTGTATTCCAATTGAGGCATCACACTGTGATCCTCAATCCCTAATCCATGTTGTTCGTGGTCATGACTGCCCAAGAGCTGTGCTCCTCATAGCAAACAAGTGATTAGGGATTTTGAATTGAATTGTATTCAGTGTCACGGGGAGGCAAACTCTCCATTTTAATTATAGTCTGACTCACTCCTTTTCTCCCATTTGTCAAATGCAGGTATGTTATCACTCCGTTGACACTGCTACTATAATTGTGACTATGTCTCCATTTTATTCACTGCTTATCTCTCAATTTCTTTTCTGCTAAGTCTATCTGCAGGCTGTTGTTCCTTTGACGGCAACAGGGCTTTGTGCAAATCCATTTTCTAAAGGGATTACAAAGAGATGCTCCACTTCCTTAAAAGTGACAATGTGTATTTCCCTGTAAACTTTGTGTCTACTGTCAGAACAACTTGGAATTTCTGCTCTCACTGAGGCTCAGTAAGAAAAACGAGGAGTTAAATTTGAGGGATTGGTAAATTTGGGATTGGTCAAACCAGATAGACTTAAAGAGGCTCGGCAGAATTCTTGTAGAAATTCAGCCTCTAACATGGGGCTGTGGAGCAGTGTAGTGGGTCCCTGTCTTGTTTTTGTTGCAGTCAGAGCGTGTCAGTGAGTGTGTGTGTGTGTGTGTGTGTGTGTGTGTGAAGCCGACAGACTGACCTGGGCCCGCCCTGCAGCCCCGAATGCACCAATGAACATTCAGGTGAGGGCTGTCAATCAAGTCACAGGCGCGCGAGCCGACAGCTCAAGGAAAATGGCGACTAAACGGAAACTGAAACCAACCGAAAACTTGCTGTTGTAAACCACAGATTCCGTTGCATAATGAGGTAAAGCTGGGATACGTTGACCATCGGGGACCAAAACGTGAGTCTTAAAAAGTACCGACATATCACGAAAATCATGCAGCTGTTGACTTTGGAGGCAGTGGCGCCACCAGGTGGTAGCCAGGGGGGGCCACGGCCACCCTGATAAATTTGCTGGCCCCCCCTCTCGTGGGTCGCATATGCACGCGTTTCAACAAATGCGCGACAACGCCCCTGGCAAGAGGCTTACAGAAGGCAGCAGCTCAGAATAACAGACTTATGTTAATTATATTTCCCATGAATACTTATTAAATAATTCCAAATGGTCTATGCGCTTCCTTTCATAGCTTTTCCACTGGTTGCGCTGCTTCCAAACGTGTATTTTCATATAAAAGCATTTATCCAATCACATTTTAGCCATCATTTGTTGCTAGGGTCAAAGAAATTTGCCTTGAGGC
>OMKK01043055.1:0-12245 GCA_900302305.1 Polymixia japonica | reverse complement strand
AATAAAAAACTGTGCAACATCCATCCATCATCCATCCAACCATCCATACATCCATCCATCCAACCAACCATCCATCCATCCAACCATCCAACCATCCATCCATCCATCCAACCATCCATCCATCCATCCATCCAACCATCCATCCATCCATCCATCCATCCAACCATCCATCCATCCATCCAACCATCCATCCATCCATCCATCCATCATCCAACCATCCAACCAACCAACCATCCAACCATCCATCCATCCATCATCCAACCATCCATCCATCCAGAGGAAGGTGAGCTGGGTCTGGAAGCATGGAAGATAGGGGCCATCTCTGCTGCAGTCCTCCTGGTTCTGGAGACTGTTGTCATCATCGTCTACATCGTAAAGTGTCGCAACAGAAGGAACAGGTAGGCCTGGAGCTAGTTCCCTAGCAAAGTGCTTTTCCTCCTTTTTTACTTGTGTTCTAAACTTGTTCTGGTGGGCTATTATGCAGAATAATCTAGCAAAATGTTCTTTGGTTTATATTGCTAAACTTCTACCTGACAAATTGTTATTCAGTCTGCTGTTCTACATCCACTAGCTTCACACAAGTATAGAATATTTTCTTGTGGCCTGTGGTTTGGTCCTAATGCAGACTGTTTTTTAAAATTGTGTCTTGAAATCAAAACACTGCTTTGCGCTCATGTTAGCAACCACTGTGCTTGTCTGATTGCTAGCTAGTGTTCCAACAGTGTTAGTGACAGGTGGCACATTAACATACACCGGTACATGGTTAGTTTATGATTAGAGGGTCAGTTGCAGCCAACATTTCCACACCCACAGATGTGGAATCGAGGAGACTGCAGTCAACACACTATTCTGTTCATAGAAACGTATTGGACTTGTTGAATAATATAATATGCTGCAGTAGGCCTTTAAATACTGTATATACAGTATTATTCCGCAATGCTCAAACAGTGTATTTATAAGAAGGTGGCAGTAAATTATGATGAGTATGAATATAATTCTGATAATGACGTTGGTGTATGTGTGTGTGTGTGTGTGTGTAGCTCGCCAGCCCCGCAGCGGGCATGCGAGGAAGGGTGTGTTGAACCAGAGGCGGCTACGGGAGGAGACTGCAGTGATGACACTCTCCCTGCAGGCAACGGGGACAGTCAACCGTACGTTTACCACTTCAGACCTGTACACACACACACACACACCGTATACCACCTACAGCACATACAGTAACATGCACTGAAACATTTCCTAAAGCAATTTCAAAACCAGAACAACGCATCCGAAACGCATTCTAAGAGACGGCGAATAATTGGAACTGAGGGTTTACGGGCTTTTGTTCCGAAGCAACGCTTATATGTTCTGCATGTAACTGTACTCACTATTCCCCAAAGCACCCCCTGCCTCTCTCTCTCTCCCTTCCTCCCCGCTGGAAGCTGCTGTACAGCTACCACTTTGCCCTAAACTCAGCAGGGCGTCAAAGTTGCCCGATGTCAACGTACTAAATGTGATGTGATGAACTGAAAAGCGGTCAGCGCTATCTCTCACCCTGGGGGGGGGCGTTCGTGGAGGCCGACGGTCGAGTGCCTCTCAGCTGATTCCCCTCCTCGCTGTCGTGTAAAGATACCGTGCTCAGCGGGCTGCCCGCTGGGTCACATGATGGCGGGGGGTCCCGTGAACCCGGAGCATTACTGGGTAATACCGCTGCTTTCCTAATCACACTAGCAGCCTTGGATCTACAATAAGCCAGGGAGGAAGACGTGTGTCTCTGCGCGCGCGCGCGTGTGTGCGTGCGCGCGTGTTCGGATCTGACAGATCGAGAGAGAGAGAGAGAGAGAGAGAGGAAAAAAGTCAAGAGAACGGGAGAGCGTACAGACGTGCGTGTGTGTGTGTGTGTACGTCGGCCCTCGAGCGCGTCCGTGCCCGTCGCCTGCGAACGAGGCTTTCTTTTTGTGCGAGAGAGACGCAGAGAGGAATCTGACGTGTGTAGCACATAAAATGCACAATCTAACACTGAATTATTAAACAGAAGGCAAAGCCTACTAGAAAAATGTCCTTGTTACGAGCCTCCAGAGCAACATACCAGTTGACATTAGAGCGAGCGAACATGTACTCTTAAAAACACCGGCGACAGACAACAAAAGTCAATTTCAAAAGCGCCGTCTGAGAGTCACGTCTTTAGCGGCGACGTCGTCTTCAGACCGAAGGCGCCGGGCGGTGCTTCTTGTACGCGCAAGAACGTCGTATTTGTGCAAGCCGAACAAAAAAAAATCCGTGCCGGCGAGCCGCGCGAGGCCTACAACGCCGAGCCGCGGACCCCGCGACCTTCCTGGCGTTGCTGAGGAGACGCTAGCCAGCACGTGTACCGCGCTCGGCAGATCAAGGTGACTGCGGTTGTGAAACAGACGGTAAATTGTTAGGGTGATGCCAAAGCCATATTGCCATCCACGCTTGATACTAAGTGTCCAATCAAATGGGCCTGTTTTTGTTCGCCTGTAATCTGGATCGCTCTATTATTCGTATCAAATAGGCCCCTGCCGCTAGACGATTCCTGCTATCAAACGGCCCTGTCTTTTTTTAGAATCTATCATTTCTAGAATCGCTCCGGTTAAATGGCTGTTTGACTTTCCTCTTTACCAGGATGGCGGCGCTCGACCCGTCTGACGTGGCTCCGACCCTGGCCCGACACAAGGAGCAGGGAGCGGTCATGATAGACCTCCCGCCCAGCTCAAGCGGCCCCAGACAGGGACCGGACCCCTCGCAAGACCTCAGGACTTCTGTTCTCTAGGCGGTCCGTCTGTCCCGTCTGTCCGTCGGTGTATCTGCCAGAGCCTCAACCTTTTCCTTTCTAAATGAAATCCAATTATGTGCCACTCTCCCCTGTCAGTCCCCCCCCCCACAATAAACCCAGTGTCTCACCCTAAACCCCCCCCAGCTTCAAACCCTTACCAGACCCAACTCAGATATCTACTGTACATGTAACTGCTTTGTACTGGGTGTGTGTTTGTTGTGTGTGTGTGTGTGTTTGTGTGTGTGAGGGCAAGCGTGGTGTAAAAAGAGACAGTGTGTAACGTGATCGTGTGTTTGAAAAAGTGTGTGTGCTTGTGTTGGTGTGAGTTAATGAACGGAGAGAGAGAGAGAGAGCGAGAGCACATTTGAAATTTGAGTGTGAAAGTGTAAATGGGCTCAATTTGGTTAATACCTGTAAAGTCTTTAGGCTAGAATTAAACTGTTTAGGAATGTTTTTCAAATGAATACTGACCACACAAGTCATATTGCACAATGAGCTATTTGTAACCAGGCTTAACGTGCAGTGGGCATCTATGATCTTCCAGTTTCTCCAGCATCATACTGTATGTTTGTTTTTTTGCGGCGCCTTGAAGGTCTGTAACATCGCAAGAACAACCTTTTTCGATTTTTTTCATTGTCGAGATGAAATGTAAAACTCGACGTGTGATTTGAACTCGCGAGCTTCGCGTCGTCACGTGTGATTTGACCTGTACAGAATAAAATGATGTCAAAGTGTTTGTGAGCCGTCCTCCTCCTCTTTATTGAAAGAAAGTCACCGCAGAAGGAGACGCGATTATGCTGAAGCGTCTGCATTTCCATATCCTGTGTGACCGAGCCCGTGTGTGTGTGTGTGTGTGTGTGGTTGTGTCTCGTTGCGCTTGAGTGAGCTCCCGGATCGGCCTCTGGAGTTAAGATCACGAGTGTGCGTGCGGATGTGAAGCCTGGAGTATTCCAGAGAGTGTTTGAACCCTGAAGCGTACCCTGTGTGTGTGTGTGTGTGTGTGTGTGTGTGTGTGTACGAGCAGCTAAGGTCTGGTCATGAGGCAGGAACCTATTTAAGCCAGGGGTGGGCAATGGGCTGCCCCTATGGGGGCTGCATCACAGACAGAGAGGAGCAACATGGACACACAGAGGTAGGGGAGAAAAACTGCTGCTTATTACACAGAACGAAACGTACAATTCAATACCTTTCAGCGCCTATTGGTCTTCGTAAAGGATCGCCTCAGCCCACGTTTGCACGCCGCAGGTACGCGGGACGCCAGTCATTATTTAATTTGCAAACTCGGTACTGCCAAGGAACGTAAGTGCAGATTTGGTTGAAGTGAGAATCTAAGTGTGCCATTTAACATTTTATGCGCTACGCTGCTCACCGGAGGACCGACGTATTCAATCATTCATAACGTACGGTATTTCCGCACCAGCGCAACGTACAAGAGCATTTTCTCCTAAGCCGAGAGAAAAGACTCCATCTGCGTCTGTTCTCTGGCGAGCGTTATTCCTGTTTTGATGTAAAATAATTGCCCTTGCCACATTATTTAAAAACTCCTTCATTCATTCTTCATCAGCGCGCTTCAAAAGGAAGAAGCAAATCTAACTACAAAAAGAATCGGGCAAATCACTCCTCGCTGTCTTTTGTTAAAAGCGTTTTTAAAACATGTAAAAGTTGAAAGCTAATGGCTTTGTGAATAATGAATAGTGACTAGCGTTGCCAGAAGGGAAATTTAAGAGCTGAAACTTTTTTTCTTTTTTTCTCTTTTTTTCATAAAACAATTGGTTTTAACAAGAGAAAGCTGAGCGAGTTGTTTTTGCTGTGAATTGAAGTGTATGCCTTTGGTGCATTAATCTTCCCTTTTTTTTTATTTCATTCATTCACGTTAAGCATGTGAAAACCGTCCTTTTCTCTTCCTGATTCCGGCTCTATCCCTTTTTTTTTCTTTTATTCACACCCCAACCGACCGCCTCCTCCTTCCTCCTTCCTCCTCCTCCTCCTCGTCCCTCGCCGGATGTCGGCAGCACGTGGCGAGCGTCTCTCCTGGTGGTCGCCTGGTGCGCCGCCCTGGCGCTGGCCCAGTTTCCCCGAGAGTGCGTCACCCCCGAGGGCCTTCGGAGCGGCCAGTGCTGCCCGTCCCCCACGGGGGCGGTCGGCGACGAGTGCGGCTCCAGCACGGGACGGGGGCTGTGCGTCGCCATTGCGGCCGACAACCGGCGCCACGGGCCCCAGTACCCTCACGACGGGCTCGACGACAGGGAGAGGTGGCCGCTGCGGTTCTTCAACAGGACGTGCCGGTGCAACGGGAACTTCAGCGGGTACAACTGCGGCCGCTGTCAACACGGGCTGACCGGACCCGACTGCGACCAGAGGATTTCCGTGGGTAAGAGAGGATTCCTGCTGCCGGTGTAATCGCACCGTAGAACGACTCGAGATATATTTCCGCGGGGCCCGACCGACATCGGGGACACGTTTATTTTCCTCTAATATTCTCTTTCCACCTCTTGCCCTTGTTTCCTGCCACATCTCCACCACCCCTCTTCGTCTGTCTTGAGGCCCTCCTCTCCCCTCGCCCTTCCCCTCCCTCCCTCCTCTCCTTCCTCAACCCCTGTTCCCTCTCTTCACCTCTTTGTAGTCAGGAAGAATATAATGCAGATGAGCACAGCTGAGAAGCTGGTGTTCGTGAACGCCTTGGACCGCGCCAAGAGGACCGTGCACCCCGACCTGGTCATCTGCACACGACGGTAAACACAGAAATATATAAAACAACAGATATAACGCCAAGCCCGTTAGGCCTCATTAGCAACCTCAGATCAAACGAATCCCTCGAGTAATGGAAGGGCTTTTTAAAGGTACTAAATATAGGGTCTTACTTAATAGACTGACTCAAACGAATGCTTTCCCTTGGGGGTTTACAGTAAAGGCAGAAACCACGTATGGAAAAAAGTAGATATCTACCTACAGTATTTGTGGTTTGAAGTAGCCTGTGTCTGTGGCTGTCTTTGTGGTTGACCAGAAACCTTATTTCTGTGACCTTTGTCCTGGTTGCGGAGAACTTTTGTTTTAGAACAGTACTACACAAATAACTTCATTATTAATCGTTAAAGGTATTAATCTGTTACATACATGCTATTACTATGGGGTAGTGGGGTATTGAGGGAGGGAGATGGAGTCCTGTGAGGTAAACAAAAGAGGGCAGGATGGACAAGTATGAAGACAAAAGGTGATATTAACCCCTCCCCCCTTTCCTCAACCCCAGGTACCAGGAAGTGTTTGGGCCTGACGACAACACCCCCCAGTTTGAGAACATCACCATTTACAATTACTTTGTTTGGACCCACTACTACTCGGTCAGTAAGACCTACCTGGGACCGGGCCAGACCAGCTTCGGAGGGGTGGACTTCTCCCACGAGGGACCGGGCTTCGTCACCTGGCACCGCTTCCATCTGCTGCAGCTAGAGAGAGACATGCAGGTCAGTGGAGGGAGAGGGGAGATGTCCATTCATGCATCCATCTATCATCCATCCATCCATCATCCATACATCCATCCATCTATCTGTCTGTCATCTAGGACATGCTGGGGAACCCGACCTTCGCCCTGCCCTACTGGAACTTTGCCACCGGAGGCAGTGAGTGTGACATCTGCACTGATGACCTACTGGGAGCGCGGAGCAGCTTCGACATGAACTCCCTCAGCCCAAACTCTATCTTCTCCCAGTGGAGGATTATCTGTGAGAACGTGGATGACTACGACACGATGGGAACCATCTGCAACGGTGAGGACCAATGGCTATTACACACACAAACACACACACACACACACACACACACACACTGACACATGAATGTAACAATCTCAGTCTGCAACAGAGAAAGCGGCTGATTGACACTGTCATCTCAAAAAAGGGCAAACAGCTCATAGAGAGAGCAGGCAGAACATAAACAATATAATTAATGCCTCACAGCTGTTTAGGTGCACTTGATGTTGGTTGGTATTACAATGTCAGATGCTACTGCGCTAGCTCAATGATATCATCTGATGCACTGTGTGCATCTGAAATACTTAATCAAACCACACCTAAAAAAAACACAGGCAATGGATTTGAAACATTTTCTGATACAGGGTAAGCCCTGATTGAAGGAAACCGCCATGGAAGTCACCAGATTTATTTGAGAGTTGGACGCAGTGCTCTAAACTTTAGTCCAAGTCGGACAAGGGCTTTAAGATGGAATAAGAGATTTCTACGAGTGTATGTACTTGTGTAACATGGAGTAATCCACAGTTTAAGTGATTAGACTGAGAAGGATTGGCTCGCATTCCACTTTGGCACCAGACTACAATCCTCGGTGCAGCGGTGAGGCGATGGGTGGGCTTGGCTGGCATTCTTGTTTTGTAAACAGTGTGATGTGGCTGTCTGGAAGCATTTTGCCGAACAGAAAACTTCTAAGAGCCACTGAAACACAGGGAACTCCTCTGTATTTACTAAATTCACATCCACACTAATACGTTTTCATTTTAAAATGAAAAAAAGTGTTTTAAAACCAAAAAGATCCCTGTCCACACGAGTGTTTTAGCACCGTTTCAGAAATAATCTCCGTCCATGCTAACACACCTGAGAACGCATATCACATGACCATTCAGGCACACTGGGCATGTGCGTGCCGGTGTAAACAGGAAGTAGACTGTCTACTCTGCGGTTGGTTAGTTGCAGAAAATAGTACAGGGGAAGAACAGCAATGGCGAAAAGTAAGACCAGAGATTTCTTTACTTGGTCTGACAACGAGGTGGAACTGTTACTGAAAGTAACACGAGTATAAGGCAGTCAAGGCTGATGTCATTTTCTTCTGGAAGAGTCACGTGACAGGGGCGTGACAAATCAGGGAATCAGGAAGAGAACATGGTTGTGTGCGTCATCGTTTTCAAAAGTCTCCATTTCCACCCGTCCAAAAGCAATCCCAGAGTTTTCAAACTAAAACTGGGTCAGCAGCGTTTTCAAACGTCTCCGTTTTATGGGTTCGGTTCTAGGGGGACGCTAGGCGTAAACAGCCAGTTTGTTTAATTTTAAAAAGGAAAACATATTAGTGTGGATGTAGCCTAAGATGGCTGACGCTGACTGAGGCTACATGCAAATCAAATTGTTGTTGTAATTCCTTGCTTAGCCACAACAGGGCAACACTTAAAAAACAACCGCGGAATGTGCGGTAAAGGGGATATGGCTATTGACAGGCGACCTAGTGAAACAGACCATTTTATATATTCAAAATTACGAATTTCTCTGTCTTTGGAAAATAGTTGGAAACTAAACACATACACACCTCAACAAAATATATAGCATGGGTCTAGTCGTGTTTAGACATTTTAATACGGAAAAGTTACACATTATACCTTTAAAGAACAATTGAAAATATCAAAATAGGTGAATTCCAAGATAATACTGAAAGCAGGCGAGTGTTGTGATCTACCCAATTAATCCTCTTAGAGAGTCATGATTGACATGGTATTTCCTGTTTCTACAAGCAACATATCCTTAAATGGGCGTTGGGGGTTTCGTTTGCCTAATTTGTGCATGTGTCTTTTGAGGGAAGAAATCTCGCGCTATACTGGTTCCTCTGATCAAAGGGAATAATCTTCACACACATAGACAACTCAGTGGGTTGCAGCTCGCTGTGCTGTAGTTTGCGTGGTTGTGTGTGACAGGGAGAGGATAATAAGATATATATTAAAGAGAGAAACAAAGTGAGATTAAGATAGTTCAGCTCACTCAGCTTTGCTCACATAATTACAACTCACTATTGATTTCTTTCAGTGAATGCTTGAGAGGCTGTTATTTCAGACTTTTATCCTACTATTCACTACAAATTATTTTAGAGTCCCACATAGACGTTGAAAGAGTGAAAAAAAACGACTGAAAGTTAAGACGACCTCCCTATTCATGTCTACAGTGACTAGTACCTCAAGTCACAACTCCTGAGCAAGTCATTTACCCGTTCATTTTTTACTCAGAAACAAGGCAACAACCAGGGATGTGAGATTTTTATGGAATCCTGGATTTTCCGACCTGAAAATGTGACCCACGTGAATCACAGCGAGGAGGGGCTTTTACGCAAAAGGGAGAGGAAATCTGGCAGGGAGAGACATTTTGGCACAACACCGGGTTTCACTTCACTCCAATACAGCCACTCGCATTCATTTACAGACACCCGAAGAAAATAACTTAGACATTACAGCAAAAACTATATTTGGTTTAAAAGAAGACAGACAGATAAAGCTTCAATAATTCATGAGGAACTCAAATGAAAACAGTATATAATAAATAATATTGACTGTTGATTGCCGATTTTGCTATTTTTGTATCCAGATTTGGCTACATTTCTGTTGGTTAGTTGACTAATTGCTAGTTGAGGTTGGTTAGTTGAGGTTAGTTAGTTGAGGTTAGTTGGTTAGGTATGTTACAGTTTGTGTACAGTTAGAGCAACACAGAGCCGGAGCATAGCAACGCACCGTATTCTTTAATCTAAGAAATAATCCAGTTTCTTCTTCTAGTCTTGTGGCAGGCTAGACACGTGTGGCGTGTTGCTGCCCCCGCTGGTTAGACCCTATTAAAACAGCACATATACAAGGCAAATGGGCTACGGCGCCCTTGTGTGTTAAATTTTAATAAAGCCCTTTTCACAAAGTGGATGAATTAAATCTGAAATAACGCTATTTATTCTACAAGCATCCTGCTTTTTTGTCCTTCACCAATCACATACCTGAACAACCTTGTACCTTGTTGAGACGGCATAACCACGATGGCTACATGTCCTTTTCTTCTGTAGAAACGATTATTTTCTAGCTTTGTGTTAGACCTGACCATGGATTCTTCTCCTCCCACACAGGCACTGAGACCAACCCTATCAGTAGGAACCCAGCCGGCAACGTGGGCCGGCCCATGGTCCAGACGCTGCCCCAGCCCCAGGACATAGTGGACTGTCTGGAGATCAACACCTTCGACACGCCTCCTTACTACTCCACCTCCTCCAGGAGCTTCAGGAACACCATTGAAGGTTGGCGGTTACGTGTCATAGTCCTCCCTACGCTCCGCTGCACCTACACACATATGATTAGTTACAGCACATTATTTGTTTATATTTTATTATTCTACTATGTTATAGAATATTCTGTTATTCTATTCTCTTTGGTTTCTTAATTCTCATTTTCCAGGCTATAGCGCCCCCCAGGGGATGTATGACCCGGTGGTCCGCAGCCTCCACAACCTGGCCCACCTCTTCCTGAACGGGACGGGGGGACAGTCGCACATCTCCCCCAATGACCCCATCTTCGTGGTGCTGCATACCTTCACCGACGCCATCTTTGACGAGTGGCTCAGAAGGAACAGCCCAGGTACACAGAGACAGACAGACATGCAGATACAGATACCTGCCCACGCACTCAGACAGATGGACAGACAGACAGACACCTGAACAGATGGAGACAGACAGACGACAGATGGACAGACAGACAGACTGAAGACACACATACATAGAGACAGACAGACAGACAGAGTGACACATACAAACACACACACACCCAAACGCTTTACCCAGAGCGTGGTACAAACCTGTTTCCTCTTGCCCCCCCGACCCCCCAGGTGAGGTAGTGTACCCTGAGGAGAACGCTCCTATTGGTCACAACCGCAGGTTCAACATGGTTCCCTTCTGGCCTCCTGTCACCAACGCTGAGATGTTTGTCCCCGCCGCAGAAAACCTGGGATACTCTTACGAGGTCCAGTGGCCTAGTGAGTAGCACACACACACACACACACACACACACACACACACACACACAAACACAGGCACAACGCACAAATCAAAACCCAGGTACAAACACCAATGACCTCTAACCCGTTCTTCTCCGCAGCCCGCGCCTTCAACGTGTCCGAGATAATCACCATAGCGATCGTCGCCGTGGTGCTGGCGGCGGTAGCGGTGGGCGGCGTCACGGCCTGCGTCATGGGCACCCGCTCGTACCGCTCCTCCGAGAGCCTGGAGCCTCTGCTGGGAGACTCGTTCCGACGGTACTCGGAGGACGACCGGAGAACGGAGAAATCACAGTCCACCGTCTAGACGGACGGCGCCTTCCTGGAGAGAGAGAGAGAGAGAGAGAGATAGAGGGCCTTAACCTTCGAACCGCGATTGTTTTTTTCCTGGTTTTATTTTTTACTTCCCTCATTCTTCTAATAAAGTTTTACACCTGCGCTCGTGCGTCTGTGTCCCTTCACTGTAAAGGACGGCGTATGGCCGGCGGGAGTGGCTTTGTTTGAGATGTAGAACAACCACAGCGGAAAGGTTAGGCTGCCAAGAGCAGCTCTGTCCGTTATGAATGGACGACTAAGCGCTTTGTGGACACTGGGAGGCTCTGGTTGTACCATTGTACCGTTTTAGAAACTCAAATCAAATAGTTTCTTCAAGTACACAAACTGTTGCCCCATTTAGTGTCATTGCGTCAACCTATGTCTCTTGATAACGTCACTGACTTGTTTCTAGTTTCTAGTTTAGGAAGAAACATATTCATTGTAACAAAGGTATCTTTTTTTCGTTCATGAAGGTTGTTACAATCTTAGTCGAGTCAAGTTTATTTATATAGCCCTTAATCACATTACAGTCTCAAAGGGCTTCACAAGCCCACAATCACAAAGAATTAAATGTCACCCCCTGACCTTAACCCTCCATCGGACAAAAAAAATGGAAGAAATCTTGACCAGGTGTGCAATAGGTGCCGAGTGGGCAGATTTCAATCAAGATACAGGTTGTAAATGGAATGATAACAAATATATAATAAAAGACTAAGGAAGTGACAGTGTCCGGCCGAGTCAACATCATAACAGTCTCCAGGACGTCAGCGCAACCAAGCCAGTACAGTCCCACTCATCTCCCCAACAATCGTCTTAACGTCACGGCAACACAGGCACACCTCCCTAGGGAGGAAGAAAGGGAACCCACTCATAGCAACAGTAGAGACATTCATTCATCCAAGCACAGAAGGAGACATGACGCACAGCATTAGACATGAAAAAAGGAAACAATGTAAACAGTAGGAGATATAAGCGGATGAATGCAGAGGGGACGGCCGAGGTGAAAAGCCCCCAACTGCTGCTGGAAGGGACACTAGCCCACTCACACAGACATAACAAGGGGTAGAGGTTAATCATACAACTCATGCAATAGCAGGAGGGATGCATAACTAGGCTACAATCCATCGGTATGCACCTAATCCAATGTTAAGAGGCTGACCTAGTTCTGAAGAGACTGTCGCTCCCAGATTAGACCGGCTAGGGTTGACTGTGATTAGATAATTCGCTAGTGCTAACTAGGGAGACTAGCCTCATTCATACTACACTTGCCAAAGCAGAGAGAGGAAATCTAAGTTGGCATCAACCAGATAACCGTGATGTATCTGTGATCTGCTCATACTAATCTAGCTAGCCCTGCTGGCTCC
>OMKK01043053.1:0-13848 GCA_900302305.1 Polymixia japonica | reverse complement strand
CCCCCCCTTCTCCTCTATCTCACCCACGCACTCGTCGTTAGGCCTCGGGTCCAGATGCTCTGTTCAGTGCCTCCATTCACAATATGGCCTTTGCCAGAGACCCTGTGAACCCAGCAGAATGTATCAGCTGCGCCAGACCCCCGTATCCGCCCAACAGTAGCCTCTGGACACAACAGGCAACCGCACAAACACTGTCGAAGAACATTTGTTGGCCTGCGCTATCTGGCACATTGCTCTCTAATGGTTCTGGTCGAGCTGAATTGAGGTTGGGGCTTGGAATGGAGTTGGGGTGAGAATGGGAGGAAAGAGCATCAAGGTCATTTGGCTGCTGTCCTACATCCTTTCATCTGTGGTGCTATCAGCACTGTTCAGTATCAGGGAGCCTCAGATATTCAGTGCAGTTCATTTGGGCTTTGTTTGTCTGCCTCTACCCCCTTGTGGTGAGTAGATGCTAATGCACCATGTCTAGGCCTACTTAAAGATGCTTTACAGAATTCTTGTATGATTTAAGACTCTAGCAGTTAAAATGGCGCTATAGGACAGCGGTGGGTCCTGAGCTCTCGTAGGTCTCGTGCTCAGTTCGTCAGTCAGTGTGTGTATATGGGAAGTCAATGGACTGACCTGGGCCCGCCCTGCAACCCCAACGCACCAATGAACATTCCAGGTGAAGGCTGTCAATCAAGTCACGGACATGCAAGCCGACAGCTCGGGGAAAATGGCGACTAAACCTAGAGCTGGAAAACTAGAGATTGCGTTGCAGAATGAGATCAAACTGGGATGCAGTTCATAGATCATATATCTAAGCACTATACTTATACCAAAATGAGGGATTTAAAAAAATACTGACATATTCACCAAGATCCTGTTCAGCCTCTTTAATACAAGATAAGGGCCTGTGAATACATCTGCGATTTCAGATATACAGTGGGTGTTGTGCATGCCGGTCAGAACAGAATGTAATTAACATAATCCTTGAGGGACCCATCAAGGGACCAGGCCTGTAAATGCATTTTGTTAGCCAAGGCTGTAAGTCACCTACCACCATTTTTTAAATAATTGCGCTGTTGATCATTTTTTGCAAGAGTAGACTTAATGGCAGATGTTATTTCAGAGTGAAACTCTCCATATGTTCACATTTGTTCATTTGTGTGCGGGCGTGCACGTGTGCGTTTTTGTGTGTGATTTCCACGGAGTTGTCTGTCAGAACTCCAGAGCGTTCCAGAGACTCCTGAAGTCATAACAAGCAGAGCAAGTACAAACGTGAGTCATGTTGACGTCCTCTGAAATGGTTCTCTTCAAATAGCCGAAAAACAGGTGAGAGGTTTTGCTTAATGTGATTTATATGCAAGCTGACACTCCACGGAGTCCATCCTAACAAGATAATACTATTTGATGTAAGCGTGGTTTATAGGATATTCCTTTGCCATTAAAACCGTGTATCTACTCTATAAGATCTTAGTATTTGGCTGGTAGTTTACTTGGAGCTAGCTATGTGCTATCTGTTTAGCTAAAGGGCTGTATCCCTTAACATTTTACCACCTGACAGTTATTGATTTACATATTGGCTAGTGCTTCCTGGTTGGTTGTTTCTACTGACAGCTAGTGCTGACTTATTCATCAGCATATTCCACATGACTATAACAAAATTCAGTGATTTTCTTTTCCAGAATCTTATAAGCAACTTCTTAGGAAAAACCAAACAAGGCAAATAAATAGCATGTTGCTTCTATAACCAGCAGATGTCAGTGTCCATCAACACAGAGACTTGATGCTCAGATCACAGAGGAACCACCTGCCTGTGTTTTAGTGGAACTGGGCTCACCTTTTCTGCAAAGAATCTTGAAATGAGCCCTGGATGAGAAACCTTCTGGTCTATGACAGTAAGATGCTAAATCAAGAGATGTCTCCAAGATAGACCAAGAGAAGTTTAGTGCACTTTTGTAGTGTATTTTTAGAAGTACAAGGAGGCTGGAGGAGAGTATGAGAGGTCAGGGGATGTCTCAGTTCAGGGTCTGGAGACTGGGGCATTGGGGTTAGTGCAGCTTAGATGGGTCCCTGTGTGTTTATCTATAATGTATAATTAACCAAGGAAGTAGTTTCTAAAAAATAGGGTCTATTATGTTTTATACAATTTCACCGATTCAGAATTTTTTAAGTCCTTGTACGTTAAATAGTTTGCTGCTTGAAAGGGCAACACATTTTGGAGAAAATCTGGTCTAATGTAATGTAATCTATTGTTAATACTTAACTTTGTTTTAGATAATCTGTTGACTATGCAATTTCTGAGCACACTGTTTGAGATCTGATTCTGATTCTGAAAATGTAGACAAACGTCTGAATTTCTTTGGAGAGACATATCACATGAGAACATCAGGTGCAGCCTGAGTCATAAAAACACTGTGCGTGCGTGTGTGTGTTTGCGTGCGCACGTGCGAGCGCGCGTGTTTGCGCGCAAGTGTGTAGGTTTGTTTTTGTCTGCTTGTCAGTGTGTGTGAGTGTGAGTTTGAGCATCCGAGAGTATGCTTGCAAAAACTGGTACATGCACGCACACGCATCCATCTGTTTTCACACACGTTTAATACTACCATATATCATCAGAGCAGTGAGGTCAGTGTGTTATTAGCCAGAGTACGCATCAAAGCCTCAGTGATCTTGTCGGCTGTGGGTAAGAGAGATTCCAGAGTAAAGGAGGAGAGCCCATCTGATAATGTGGCACTTTCCCAGCACTGCGTTTCTGGGTGGACATTGATTTTGGCCCGCAGCTGGGAGCTGCAGGATATCGCTCTTCTGAAGGACCTGCTAGGGCCTGCTAGGAAGCTAACACGGCCCTGTCCAAGACAAAGACCACAGCGGGACATGGAGCATAAACACAGGACACGGGTCACCATTAGCCTCAGTTTGTGTTCTTAGACTGACCCAAAGGGGCCAGGTCTGGCCTGGCTCACCGTTCAGCATGCATGGATCTACTCTGGGCCACTGTGGCAGAGGTTAAGAGGTGCAGTGCCAGGATCCAACGTTGGGTTGGATTAACACGATTAATGTCAGATCTGAGGTGAATATAGACTAGACTGCTTTACGACATAATGTCAGTCCACGTCCTCCACCATGGCATGTCTGTGTTGTCATATAGGCTTTATTTATGCTTTATAAGACCATCTGAGGAGCGTATCTGGCTGAGGACCAAGCCACTAGATGAGAGAAATGACCATAATATAAGGTATTAATGTTATACAGCTCAAACTGAATTGGTTTCTTATTTCATCGTGGCTGATCAAATGCAAAAATTGGCTGAAACCAGAGAAGGGAGTATATCTAAATTCCACCATAATATCCCGGCAGAACTGAAACATTTGCCCAAATGTTATGGAGACATTGTCCTAAATAAACAGTATTATAGACTAAAATAGGCAAATGTCACACCGCAAATGATTGGTACACCTCAGAAGCTTTATTTTTTCTTCTTGTTTGAAGTAAGTGCATCCAACTCAGAAGAAGAAGGACCGCGCAAACACGCCCTGCAGTTAACTCAGAGGTTCGCCAACGCCCCCAAAGGATTTATGGTAGCGAAAGAGTTTTGACGTGTACACGCCAACGTTTGTGAAGATCCCAAAACATGCTTCAAGTAACTGGCATCAGTCTCTGTGAAACATATGTCAATAGACTCCGAACGGACCTGTGTACATATCAGAGGCATACATGCACATTTCAAACATTTGACAAAACAGTTGCTTTGCTGTCATTTATAGCTGCTTTGATCATACATGTCTTTGGAAGTTCTCTGTGCGGCGTGTCAAAATGCATCAAAGTTTCCATAGTAACGGTGAATATATGTCTGGGTGAACTCTAATTATGTCCTCGACTTCCCCTCTATAAGGCCTGAAAATAAATCAACACCACCTGTCTCCCCTCATTAGGTCTTTTAGAGCATATCGCTGTAAGACAATATAGGCAATGGAGGTCCTTTGTTATTTTGTGAGGTATGTATGACAACGACTGGTCAATCCCAATCTGCACGTGAGAGGGAGAGAAGTCCATGTGGCAGCAAGCAGTGTCTGTTCACTGTCTCGTTCATTTTCCTTTCCCAGCCCAGCACATCTAGTGAGAAACTGTGCAGATGCTTGGACTCACCCTGCCTGTCCACAGTCAATTTCACCCAAACTGTTTACGTTGGGGTAAGGAGGTGAATATTGACACTTACCATATCCAAATTTATGGTCTTGTTTTCCAGAGCTTATTTTGACTGAGTTACATCGAGCCTTAACCCCAGAGTCCTCTGCTCCTAACAGCGACTCCGTTCTAACAGCCTCACGCGCTGGATCTGGTGCTGCAGCAGTGGTGGATTCTGGGCAAGTTTGAGGACAGTGAGTCTTCGACTTGGCGCAGGGAGCGTTTCCGATAGTCTCGCTGCAAGGGGAGCAGAATAAACAGGCTTGTTGTGCTTCCAACAGAGACAGAAGAAAAAGGAAAATACATTGAATTAGAGAAAAGCCTCTCCCAACGCCCCCCCTAGAGACAAAGATGAGCCTTCCTGCCAAGTTCTAATCCACTCAATACTGGAAGTCAAAGAGGTTGCAGAGTACAGAGGAGAGGAGAGGAGAGGAACAATCACAATTTTTCCCCATTCCACAAAACAAACATTCTATTTTCCGTTCCACAACACACAACAAAACATAAACCGTCATCAAGCATCATTCACAAAAGGTCCATCAACATTAACCGGTACTGCACTCTCTCAAATTGTTGTACAAAGTTTTTCTCACACATTTCACCATCATTAGAGTTCCTCTGACAGTTTATTGGATGGCTGTGTGCACATTTGGTAAATAACTCCATCAACCTCACCCTCTCAATCAATCCCCTCTCCAAATAAATGCTCCACCACCTTAATGCTTGAGTGAAACTTTACCATTTTAACAATCGCAGTCTATCTGACAAACCAATCATTTATTTTAAATTTGGATTATTAGGACAAGCGGTACACCTTCAGATGAACTTACAGATTCGTCACTGTGGCCTTAGTCGGCGTTGGCACGAGTATGTGATAGAATGAGCCAGTTGAACAGGATTTATTGCTGTAGAAACTGGAGAGTGTAAATCTCTTTCTCTTCTGACTCTCTCTCTCTCTCTCTCTTGCTCACTTTCTTTTCTTGGTCTTTGTCTTCAAAGAAGCTAATGTAAAACCTATAACCACCTGATGACACTACCATATCCTTGATGTATCAGCCTGAAACGAGTTTCACACTGAATTTCACACTTCATCATATGGTATAACATCTACACAGTGTCAGCATACTAAATTCGGCATTAAACTGAATTATGGGATTTCATTTGTCTTTCAGATGTACAGTGTTTTATAGTTCCAAGTATAGAGGCACAAGTACACACTACTTTTTGCATGCCCTTTCTGTCCCTATTGCTCTATTTCAGTCTACCATCGCCATGCTAATCCAATTGTATTGTGTTAAACTGTACTCCACATTTCTCCCTGCCGCTGATGGATAAGACAGGCCTAGCTTGACAGCAGGTTGTCTGACTCATCAAGTCCTTCTCCCCATCCCGCCCAGGTGACTTTTAAACACCCACCAATCATCTGCTTGGCTCCGGGGTCCACACAGTTTGCTCACACAGGCAAGGTTTTTACTCATGCATACTAATCGATTTGTCTGACACTCTCCACTGGTCCAATCCAAGGAGCCAGGGTGTACAGTATGAAGGCCTGCAAACGTCTGGTTATGGAGCCGGTTGAGGAATTTCACCAAGCGCAGGTGTCAGCTGATGAAAGTATAGGAAGTGGCGTGAAACCCACACACTATCAAAAAAGGAAAGAAAATAGATCAGACATTGATCTATTTTATTCCAACTTTCAAAACGTCGGAGCCAACATTTTTTTTTCCCGTCCGGAGAGAGAATGCACAGAAGATGTGTTTTCCGCTCTCCAGTTTGCACCACGGAATAGAACGGATCTGTATCTCACAAAAAAGAAAGCTTTCATCCCGATTTTTTATTTATTTTTTTATTTTTTTTGATAGTCTGCTGGTTTCATACCGCCTGCACCGTTTATACTGGTGCAGGACGGCCTGGGACCCTGTTTAGCTGTCCCAGCTGGAGAGCAGAGCAGGAACTGCTGCATCTGCCCAACACATCAGAGCATTTACGGCATCGTATCCCTACTTCTCCTTCTCTGTCTGCCTGTCGTTCTCCGTGAGTTTCGCATATTTTCCCCCCCTCGTCTAAGTAAAACTTCAAAGCTGTGAAAACTGACGTGACGCTACAGCGAGGATGTCATATTTCTCTTGTCGTCTTTCCCTCCCTTTCTCTCTCATTTCTCCTCTTTCTTCGTTTGACTCTCTACGTGTGAGAGTGTCCCAGACTGTCTGCCTCTCTCTCTCTCTCTCTCTCTCTGGTGCTTCGATTCTCCCTCCCTCTCCCTCTCCGAGAGGTCAACGGTTTCATGGGACAGTCTCGAACGAGAGGGCCCCCTGAAAACGTATCGGTTGTCTCTCCGTTTGTGTAGACGCAGACCGTCATGGCCAAAGTCAACCTTTTCTTATTAGGATTCAATTGTAGCCCGGGCATGTTTTCTTCTTCTCTCTCTCTCTCTCTCAGCCTTTGATACGCAGGATGTGGGCTTTGCAATGGCACTGTTTAATTGGAAGTGAAAACAGAGAATCAAAGAGCTGGGAAGATACTGAACTTCCCTGGGCAGAACCTCTAATCAATATCAGACATGAGGAAGAGCTCAGAAAATTCACAGCACAGACAATGGATAATGTTTAGGCCAGAAGCAAGGCATGGGTGGAGTTTGTACAAGTGAAAAACACATCCATCAAAAAAGAGCATTTTATTACAAAATACAAAACATGAGAGCAAAAGCGCAATTTATCGTATAAATACTTTTTTTTGTCAGTGCGTATAAATCTTAACTTCCTATTTTGCAATGCAATGTTTTTCAATGAAGTTTGTATCATTGGCAACATTTTTGTTTTTACACAATATATGTTTCGATAACACTGCTGATATGTCCTAAGGTCCTCCTCAGTAGATGTGGGACACTATTCAGAAACTGGCCTAGTTTGAAAAGGAATAATAGTACATTTGCCAAGTCAAAACCTGCCAATATTGTGCTAGTGCTTAGTTCATGAAAGTCTGCTCTAAATGGAAGATAGGAATGCTAGGTAATATACACTGTAATCCATTTTTCCTTTCCAACATTATCAAAGTTGATATGCAAATGGACCTAATGCTTATTAAACTTTTCTATGTACAATTCATTTTACAAAAACAATTAAAAATGAATATGAATTAAATATTGTTCCCATACAAAAATGAATAACTTACAGTATACTTGAAGTATAAGGATAGTCTATTTCAGGGTATAATGATTATCTATACACACAAAAGAAATGATAACTTCCTGATATTTTGGAAACGTACAAGCAATTAAGGTGCACTTGAGTACCTAAATCTCAAGGAACTAGCTAAAACATCAGTGAAAAGATCATACGAAAGTATAAACAACAGAGTTGTCAAATATACCAACAAATATGATAGTAGAACAGATATATGGGTCATATTCATATGTTTTCTCTCCAGCAGACATGTTATGATATTAAACAATTTTGAAACCTGTGAAATGCCCATGAGGATGATACAAATGTAATGAAACATCAACACAACCAGTGCATGTAAAAACTGAAAAAGCACCATGTTAATGCAAGTTTAAATGAAACGTGACCTTCGACAAATTGCGTGTCATCTTGATGTTAGGTCATGCTAACTGTGGGCCTTCTAATACAATTCCTTTGAAGACCCATTCAAATTAAAAACTCATTTAAATGTGAGTTTCTGAGGTTGAAGTGAAGTATGCTACTGTATTTGCGAAAGTTTCATGACCTCTGCTTGAGGTCAAGAACCTTGATCTTTAGATCATGACATCACCAGGGAGGCAGAACACACACATATGTGTGATGCCCATAGCACCATAGTGAATAGTGATAAGCAGCTATGATCAGCTATGACCACCATCAGTCTCCCAAAAAAATTCTTAGTAAACCAATTAGTTGAAAGTAATGAAAGTAAAAGTGTACACAGCACCACATAACTACTCTGTATGAAATATGAAAGAACCCTTCACAAGATAAATTATCTTCCATCAATCTAAATTGTCATATTAAAAACTTCTAGTACAAAATGTAACAAAATCATTTACAGTTTATTTACATGTCATCAACGTTGAACCGTCCGCTGCCTTCAAACGTGTGTTTGTGACTTTAAATAAGCTCATATATACAAAATAACATGGTCCAGGACTATTGTGCAATTCCTTACTGAATAAAAAAAATGTCTTTGTGGTAGGTTGTCAGCTTGTGTAGGGGAGGGGGACCTTTGTTTATTTGAACCAGTGCAGGTAGTTTGTGTTCAGGGCAGGGAAACACATGTTATTGCTGCATGAGCCTCCATAGCTAGGAGGGCAGGCTGAGCATGGTACACCTACTTTGTAGGGAGCCTCTCCAATCCAGTTGCCCCTGGAAGACAGAAGCACACACACAGTTAACGGATCTGAAGGTCTGGTGACTAGAGAATTGCCAGTTTTGAAGAGCACACAGCCTAAGAGTGTTTTTAAATGTAGGTATTTTGAGCTATTCACAGAAACGCCATTGCAGGTGTCCCTATAATAATGACCACTGTAGACTGAACAGAAGGGAGGTCATACTTTCATTTAGCAAGCTGAAATAGGTCATTACTGTACTGAGTTATTCTTACAGATGTCTCCTCACGATGAGATTTAACAACCTAGGTCACAAGTCAGTCACAAGTCCTAACGGTCATGAAACCTGGGGCTTTGATTCTGTAATTAGGGAACAAATTCTTTTGGAAGTTTGTCTGCCTCTGTGGCTGTTGGAATGCAGTACCCACGCAAGGGCTTGTAATGACTCTATCTGAACCTTCCAGCAACATGGGTGGCATTACAACACACAGCACAGAACAGAACAAAACAGAACAGAACAGAACAGAACAGGGTGTTTGCAAAAGCTTGAATGTCATGTGGTGGAACCTTTTTGAATCCGGATAGAGAATACGTTGTTGTCATCAGGGTAACAGGTTCGCTAGAAGTAGCTTTCCTTCTTACGGCACGTCGCTAGAACTGTGTATGATGGCCTGAAGTAAAAGGTATACGTTGTAGCGTAAGCAATCGATATGTACAGTGTACTTACTTGGGTGAGTAGTTACAGACTAAGTACGTCGCTCGTTTCCACACAGAACCCCATACGTTCATATTGTGGCACGTGTGAACCGCACAGCCAACTTTGTTTGACGTCGCCCACACCATCTACAAAGGAGAACGTATTGACAATCATGAATTAATCAATCAATTACTATCTGTTTTCTTTACTACAGAAATTCATTGTTATCACATCAATACCACTTCCTGGTCTGCCTACCTGTGTATAATGTGTACACATGGGTCCATAGCACCTCAGCGGGCACCTGGGGTTACAGTCCCGGGGGTATGGAAAAGCATAGTCTTTAACCTCATCATACCATGGCTTCACAAGCTGAAGAATGGACCGATACCTGTGGAGAAACAGACATATAACATGTAAGGACCACAGCTACAGCACCAATAGCTTGTTGCTAGGAGATAAATTACACTGTATGCTATTGTAAATGATGCTGATCGACCTCAGTAGATCCTGACTGAGAGCCATGGACTGGAACCGTCATAGCGGCTGAAGTATCCAAAAGCCTAACTTTACTTTAGTGTAATAATAATAATAATAATTACTGAGCATAAAGCAGAACGTTTTTAAAAAGTCTAAAGTTTTAAAAACTAGCATAATGATGTTAGGAACAGAGGGTTATCATAAAATAATCTCACTAAAGAATTGCTTGTTGGCCAGTCACAAGGCACAGTTGGAACACGTTTCACAAATTCCCTTGATCTTTCACATAACAGCCTGTGAGGCAGGTCAATGCAATCTAAAAGTACTGGAAAAAGGTGACATTTTCCAGCTAATTTAAGGAGAGTCACGACCCAGTGGAGGGATGCTCCTCTGTCCTGTCGGGTCATGGCTCAAAACTCTACTTTTGTTTATTTGAAGGGTCACAAGAACATTCCTCAAGCGTTCATTGGGTCACAGTGCAAAAACCTTCAGGAGACAGAAGAAGGGAGCAGCAAGGTAAACGACCATGACTTCTCAGAGCCATCCTTGAGAGGAGCAGCAGATGTGGCACGAATGGGGGGGGGGCGGGGGAGGGTCAAAGGTCACTCACCGTCCTGTCCTGACGGAGAGATTTTGACCCAGGAACCTGAGGAGATGTTGTGGCCCGTGCTCCCACAGGCAGGCATGCGCCCAGTCCTCGGCCGTTTTAGCCAGAGTCTCGTCCCACACCTAAACACACACAGAAATGGTGGAACGGCCCAATTACGTAACCGTGGAAAACATACACATCAGCACTTTCCCATCGATATCTGATACTGAGATGCGAGATAGGACTCGGCGCTCTCTGAGTTCATAACTAGGTAACGAGTGTAACCATGGCGAGAAGCATAAACTCGCTCATCAGATCGGTTACATAAGCAGAGAACGGTTGAGGGTCCCTGTTCGGTCCCATATACTGCAGCTCTTTCATCGATTAGTCCATTCTATGGTAACAGTGAGTTTGAAAGCTTCATGATGGTTTGGGATAATAGCAGATATGCATATAAACTAGGGTGAGCTACCCTCATGTAGAGGTTGTTTACATTCTGAACGGAAAGCTACACAATGGGGAGCTTTCAGCTGATGACCTCATTACTTATCAGGAGAATGGAGATATCACCCTCAAGTTGGTTTGTTGGGAGGTCAAGTAGGCCACAGTGCATTACTGTAATCCTGTAATCTGGTTTTATAAATACTTTAAGTACTAAAATGAACATTGCACTGCTATCCCTAATAAAAACAATATCACTTCCTTCATTCAAAAACTAAGCTTTATATAAATGTAAACATGCAAGCTAGGTGCTCTGCCCATTAGGATCATGCAAGTATTAGACACTCAAATCTCATCAGTTGAACTCTATCTACAAATGACCTCTCTCAATAGTTTGCCGCCAGCAGGCTACTGGTATTACACATGACCCCTCTCTCAACAAGTGTCTACTCTGGTGGTCCACTCCACTGCAATCTGTGTAACAGCTGGGGGTGCCAAGAGGCTCAAAGATATTTGTCACTGTGGTTTCCTGCTCTGAACTACACATCTATTAACATCTATAAACAACTGCTCACCATCTCCTCCGCTGACGGTTTTGGCTTATTAATCGTTTCATAAAAACTTACTTATTTCAATAAAACTATGCACGGATGATATGACAACAGTTGAGTATCACTCACCATGTATTCCATGTTGGAAGCAGGGGGGAAGACCTTTCCTCTGACTTTGTTGTGGTAATCAAGAATGGCAAGCATGTCGTTTTGACTAATATACCGCTTCCTCCTGGTTTTAGAAATACTCGTGGTGTCTGTTCCATAACTGTGCGCTGCGCCAATTCTGGTGAAATTGGTAGCTGGCGACGACTTGGACACGGTAGGAACACTGGTCGCCAATGCACTTGCTCCGCAAGATACGCACAGCAGCATAAAGTCTATGGCAAACAACTGCGGTTTCATGTTTGATTTAGGGAGGGTCTGACAAAATATTCCGAGCCTTGGACCGGTCTGAAAAGAAATCAAAGAGGACAGACTTCAAAAACTTATATTTTCACGGTGAAATGATCCCCCACGCATGTGCGCAAACGCAGCGCCCGTATATATACCCGTACGCAGGTTTCAAACCTCGCCTCACAATAGTTTGAAAAATACACGATGCGGGAGAAAATACCAATGACGGCGGTGATCAAAAAAAAGTCCCTTTACGGAAACTCGGTCCTACCTTTATCTTGCGCCGCTGTAAGCTTGGTGCCTGCGTTGCCAAGGCTATCCTTCCCCAAAAGCCTCTGCGGTATAACGGGAGAGAGGGAAGGGCTTCCAGAGATGGGTTTTTTGCTCTTTGCAACTATAAGAGGGTTTCAGGAGAAGTTCAACTTAGCGGGTTTATATATATTTGCACACGGGCGACGCAGGAGGTGCGCCTGCCTCGGAGGTGCGCACAGCCCCTCCCTGTCACCTGAAACAATGCATCGTTTTGGAGACGTAATGTTTGGTTTCTCCTTTCCCCATTTTTTTTTTTTTTTTTGGCAAATATCGCTCGATTTCATCAAGACATCTGCTTTAGGTTTACACAGCTGCAGAAGGCAAAAAACATTTGATAAGAAAACATATAATCCGGTAAACCAAATCTGAGGGTTAGGCCCTAAATCAGAGAGAGGCAGCAGGTGATGGAGTAAACAGGTGAGAAAACTATATGTTGTATCGGTAATATGTCCTAACACGTTATAAAACAAATGCTATAGAGTTATAAGAGGATCATCAATGGCTTTACTGAGTGGCAAAATGCAGGAGAGTTCAATATAATTATGGTGTAACTGATTAAATATTAATGTTGAGCCTCAACTACAGAAGCATTCAGTAGTTCATAACAAAAAAAATAGTGCCACAGATGATAAAATGTGCAAGTTTACGTCAAAACCCCGAAAGAGAAACGGTCACACAGAACACGCGTTGAAACAGAGGGACGGAAGCCGACAGTTTTATGGGTAAAATCAGTGTGAGTGCTGGGTTCATTTCTCCTATCAGTCTTCTTTGTCGTATCCATTATATTGTAAAGATTACACTTGTTCAGTGTTTGGGTCCAGCTGTGTGCTCTGCCAAGGCGGATCTCGGGCCAAGTAAAAACCCCTTCAGCAGGTCATCATTTTCTTTGGCAGCTGGTGAACAAATTAAAGCAACGTGACGCAGGAACAATTTTCTTTCCCTCTTCGTTTTTTTTTCTCTCCTTTTCTCCCGTTGTCGGCAAATGGTTCCTTTCCAAAATTTTCTTGGAAGTGATGGACTTTTCAGGTGCTGGAATGGCGGAGGGATATATCATCCACAGAGTGATGTGCAGCAAGACGGTCTCCTTTGTTTCAGTTCATCCATACATTTAGCTCATACATTCTGGCTAAACGAACTAAAAAACGTTTTTGTTTTTTTAAATAATGGAAATTTAGAGCATAAATCATGACAGATTAGTTGAATATTTCTTCTTCCAAACCCTGATCCAACATTCTACACAAAGCCAAGACACTAAGCAGACATTTCTCTTTCCTATTGTTTCTTGATTTTCAAAAAAAAACAAAACAAAAAAAACAACCTATGCTATTCAGAGGAAACAGTCTGCAGGAGGTACTCGGTGTTTAGAAAAGTGGTGTTGACTTCATTGATTTCCGTATCCCTCAACACAGCATCTAGCCAACAGCTTCATTTAACTGGCCCCACAGAACTTTTTTTGGCACGTCATTTGAATAGATTGAGGCTTAGAACTTTATTTTAAACTAGTAGAACATGAGCTACCAATTACTTCAGCAAACATATAAAAGAGTAGTGCAGAGTAGAGTAGAAAAGAGAAGAGTAGAGTAGAAAAGAGCAGAGTGGAGAAGAGTAGAGTAGAAAAGAGTAGAGTAGAATAGAGTAGAAAAGAGTAGAGTAGAGTAGAAAAGAGTAGAGTAGAATAGAGTAGAAAATAGTAGAAAAGAGAAGAGTAGAGTAGAAAAGAGCAGAGTGGAGAAGAGTAGAGTAGAAAAGAGTAGAGTAGGGTAGACTGGAGAAGAGTAGAGTAGAAAATAGTAGAAAAGAGTAGAGTAAAGTAGAGTAGAAAAGAGTAGAGTAGGGTAGTGTTGGGATTTAGACTGTACCAGAACAGTCTAAATATTAGAAATAGTTAAAATAT
>OMKK01043050.1:0-11191 GCA_900302305.1 Polymixia japonica | reverse complement strand
AAATATTATAGTGACCTTAATGTCAACCTAAACAACCAAAAAAAATGTGTGTAAAACAATTTATAGTTATTATGTGTTTTATACAGTTAAAACAGCCTGGGGTCAAATTGACCCCAAAGGTACACTGATGTTACTATAATCATGTCAATTTTAGGTTTTCCCAGTTGTTCCCATAAAATTAGGAAAAGTCATTAAATGTGAAGCAAAAAAAATGATGTCAACCATAGAGACATCATTTTAATACATTGAATGGGGTCAAATTGACCCCAAGAATTAAGCGATTTTATTATTAATTAATTAAATAACTGGGAACCTTGGATTCGAAGTGAGATATAGAGCGTGAGAGAGATGGTGCTGCCAGCCCAGTGAGAGTGGGGAAGAGAAAAAAAAAAAATATTTGGGCCCGAGGCCAGGCCTGACTCCATGTATCATAAATACCGGACTTGCCTGGCCAGAACCCATACGGTTCCATCGGGCTCAGGCTGACATTGAGAACTCTACCCACGCCAACTATTGGTTTTATTCGAATGCGACAACGAATACGAATGATGTTGCTCTTAAACAAATACAAATACAAATCGTGGCGTCTCCGCACACCCGTAGCGTATAGGATTGGCAATGTTTTACGACAAAACGTTGGCAGTCTAAATTGAATTCCTTTCACTTAGCAAAGCAAACATATATAACTAAGAGGTCAGTTATCAAGGGACACGTGGCTCCACAAGACGTTGAAAGGTGGAACCTAAAAATAGGTAAATAATGTGGTCTTTTCAATTTGTTATGATCTCAATTGTCATCAAAGCTTTCCCGGTATGGGAAAGGAATAGCAACATCTAACTAACTACCTGGATTCTGATATAGTAAGGAATCTCAGCATGCATATGAAATAAAACATATCAGTTCAATTCTGTAGAATTGGTGTAGTATTGATCCAACCCATCTCTCAGATGAGAGTTAATCTCTTGGCTCTTTAGAGGTAAAGCCTTTCTGAATACATGCTACATTGTAGTTGTGTGTATTGCACAGGACAATAAGGATATAACTGATAAGTCTGGCAGTGTTTTGTTATTTGAAACAGCTATTCTGAGACACAACAGAAGTGACAAAAGAAATATCACAGCTGTTAAATTCATTATCACAGTTCTCAGTCTCTATGCTTAATTTGTTCTACTCTTCTGCTGTAGAAGTAACTATTTAGAAGTAACTATTTAAAAAAAGAATCTGTTGAGATTCAAAGCTGTTGAGGCTTCACGAAGGAAGGTGGGTATACTGCATGTGGGTTGGAAAATGCACAGTTGCGTCCTAAACCTAGGAATGGCAAGTACCAAAACCAAATATTTTTGCAATGGCTCTATATTTGTCCCTATAGTGAGGAGCCCACGTACACACAGTGCAGGGTGTATGAATAAGCAACCTGATGCATGACAGCTTAATAATGTACTGCAAGCACAAGATTTCTGATAATTACTGATATACAACATATGGATGCACCATTTATGTTGGCCTAATGCTATTTTAAATACATGAATTGTTAGTTTCACAAAATTATTTGTGAATTATTACAGTTTATTGCAGTTTATATTTTTCTTTATAAAAAACAGCTTTGACTGGAGCAATCTATTCTGGATGACTTAACTCGAATAAGTACAGACTAGGTTGTTGTTGTAAATCGATGTCCCCTCCAAGAACACGTCCAGCAGATTCTAACTATACTTATCATATAGAGTTACATTTCCTGTCACCTCTGTTGTTGTTGGTTTTTTATACGCTAATCCAAAAAAAAAAAAAAAAAGTACAATACAAAGCCACTACCTTTATCCGAAAAGACAGAATCAATGTTGAAATCTAGGTTTTATGCTAGGCTATATTGCATGTGTTCAAATGCGCTTTAGACACAATAGCTTAAACTATTTGTGTGACATCAAATTTTCCAGTCTACCGACAAACAAAGTAAAGCCATGGTTTAGATGGAGAGCCCTAGATTTATAGAACCCAACAAGTAACGTTTTCCTGTAGCACGCTTGTTTTATCTTATTCCGTTTCATATAGAGAATATTGAGTTTGGTAAAATAGCAAAAAAAGAAAAGAAAAACATGCTGCCCTGTATCTCCTGAGTAAACATAATGCAGAATGAGTTGAGTCTATCCTGACATAATCTTAATTAAAGTGTCTGCAGGGAAACAACAAATAGGACATGGCTAAGGCTGCGACTAAGGGGGAAAGAGTCATTGTGTAGATAGAGTGAGGTGAGGTGGATAAGGAAAGAGATGTTAAGCGCGGTCAGTGAAACCAATGTTCCCGGCACATTAACGCAAGGAGACATAGATCACTAGGACGACTGAGAGTGAGATAAACGGAGAACAGGAAGAATAAGAGGAATCATGACCTTAGTCATGAGAAGGCTCTCATACGCTACGGTTAAGCGAGTCTTTAATGTAAAACCGAGATGCTGTAATGTTTAGTAGGACCATGAAACTGAAGCGTAATGAAAAGCGAAGGGGTGTAAAAATGTTATGACATAACATAAGTGATATAGCTCCATAGGTTAGCCATTGTGTGCAGTGCTTTAGCATTGATGGCTGGTAATACTGTATAAAGTGTTATTGTAAATGTGAACTTAAATAGGTGATGTGAAATGGGGGAGGATGTTAAAAGTGTCACGTTTTTAAACAATTTAAATGTAGTTTTTAGTGAGTGCTCTTTTCTCTTTTCTCTTTTTTTAGCATTCTCAGCTACTGAAACACACACCATAGACGGGTTAATTGGGTACAGGTGAGCTTGTTATACAGTGCAACGGTGTAGGAGTAGTTAACGTTGTAAATCGGAAGGGTTGCTGCATATTGTATGTGGGATGACCCACAGTTAGACAGCCAACATCTCACAGTTTATTGCGTGCAGTACAATGCTGCTACAATATGCACCCAGTATTGTGACGATTTAAACTGATTGTGTTGGTGTTGGACTTTATCGTGCTCAACCCCACGATGCACACCTTCAAGCTGCTGTGCAAGAATCAGCTAAACCTTGCTAAACATGATGTTTTTCTGAAGGTTAAAACAGGTGTCCCGGAAGCACTGTTGTGTCACAGCAACCCTGAGCTCAGATGATGATGGTGTGACTATGTGTAACGAACCAAAGATACGACAATCCATTATAACAATATAAATTGGAATGCAAACTTTACTAGATGTGTTACTAGGTGTTCCTGCATTGAAATGAGAGAGAGAGAGAGCGAGGAGGGGAGTGGTTGGGGGCCAAACTGGAAGAATGCCTAATTACAGCTACTAAGTTCAGCTTACTTTACTGATATTTGTGTATCCAAATATTTTGGGGCTACATCTGCAAGTGTAAGATAAAGATTTATCAAAAAAAATATGAGGAGAAAATATGACTCCAATTACCATAGTTTTTGATCAAATCAGAAAGTGAGTTGTACAGTTCAACTCTTTGGATATTTTTCCTAAGACATATTGTATTACTGTGGATGCAGTTTAATTTGTGTGTAGGTGTGTTCTTCAGATGGAACGGCTTGCTACAGTGTCTCCATACCCACCAGCAGAGTTTTAGCCAACAATTTGTTAACTTCAACTTAACAGGGGAGAGTGCTGCATTCTCTGCGAGTGGCTATCTTTACAGCAGTATGTTCTTTATTGAGATAGCACATACTGTATATCCAAGGTCATCTGACAGCTAGGTATAAAATGCTTACTGTGGTGGCTGAGGTTTGCTTATACGACAGACTGGTGCCTACAATACCCAATTACCACACTGGTTATTTTGAAGAAAATTGCCAGGGCAGAGTTGATGCACATTATATCAGTATTGGTGTCTGGAAAGAGATGATTGTAGGGGTTAGGGGAAATTCTGAGGTCAGGGCTGTTCCACAGAATGGATTTCCCACGCTATAATCAGTGTCTGCATTTATTCTTGTAGGGAGTTGAGTTGTTTTTACTTCCTGTACCAGAGAAAGGCTGGACAGACAGAGAGAGAGAGTGAGGGGGTTTTATTAGGCTGCATCACTTCATTCAATTAGTATCTGTGATGTTACGTATCATGTTCCTTGTTATGCAAATTGTTCTGTGTGTGAAAAGCAGTGATGAGGATTTATCAGCCTAGATCTGGGTGTCTGCGGTGAGCATGCAAAATGAAAAAAAGATGGAGGGGACAGATAAATTTAGGAGCAATAGACGGGGCAGCACAAACTCTCTTGCAGGAGGGGAGACCTGTGACATGCTTCAGAACCTATTGCTGAAATGATTCTAATCTCTATTGGACATGGTCCCAGTCAGTCAGTGATACCTATCACACTGCAGTTAAGGCAGGGCTAAAATGGTGGGAATTGATTTTTTAAAATATATTCCATTTCCTCTTTTGGTCTAAACTTCTTGACTAATTGAAAATAAATTCAAGGTGTACAGATCATCAAACATGAAGGGACCTGCCACCCATCATAGAAGAAAAGCTAACTCTCAAAACCTCAAAAACAATAAGGGAACAGTCTAATGGCCAGAGTGAGCTGCCCGCAAAGTTTCGACCAGATACATTCATTTTTACAGAGACTGTTGAAGAGGGCGATGACATATAGGAGTCAGGCCATTGTAAAGCTGATAAATCTCTGTAATGATGAGCGCTGGAGGCTGCAAGTACAAATGGCACGGAGGTGCAGCCAGTTATAAATGTTTCAGGAAGGGCTGTGAAGGACAGTGCTGGAGAAACACTTTGTCTCTTGGGAATATTCCTGCTTTCTTGAAGGTGCCACGCTGACACAGGAAATGAAGAGCTGTTGTAGTATTTGTAGTATTTGCCCAATGGGTTAAAATATAGCCTCCCACACATTCCTTGTCTCTCTCTTTACCTCCAAACACAGACACACACATACACATGCACACACACACACACATACACACACAACATACACACATGCACACACAACCACTTTGTTTGGCTGAGGTCCAAAAGAAAACAAAAGGGTCTAGTTAGTACTCACATATCTCTTGGTAAGTCTAGCAGATTTTTTTTCCGAATATATCAGGTTCTGCTTTGTTTCAACTATAGCCACTGAAATATCACCCACACAAGACGTTTTACTAGCTAAGCATTTCACACTCAATAAACAACATATCAATTTTGCGGGGGTAAAGCTACATGTTGTGTGAAAACATGCCATGAAACATATGGTACACCAGACGTGCAAGCAACCACAGCATCACTCTATTGGATCTCATAGCACATTTAACTCTAAATCACCCCCAGCTCTTCTCCCTATTCCCTTTTTATTTCTGACTCCGAACTTTTAGGTTGTGACAAATTGATGAGATTGCAGTAAAGGCTTTCACACTGCTATAAGTTAGAGCAGGGCGAAGGGCTTAAAACAATGGGCTATTAGCATACTTTCCCCTCATCCATCAGCAGGCAGTGCCAGCCCCTGGCATCCATTCATCACAGCCACGCCACCAACCAGGCCGTAAGCCCCCTTCTGCATTGCTTATAAGGAGATGTATGAATACAACATGCACGTGCTGTGCTTAGATAAAGCCTAATACAGCCTAATTCAACTGTGACCATGAAGATTAATCTGCTAAAAGTAAACAATGACAACATGATAAATAGTTTATATACATGCAGTGAATGAGCAATCTCTGTCAATGTTATGTTATCGTGTCTATTTTCATGAACCGTGACTTCAAGATAAGGTATTGTTAGTAAAAGTAGAAAAGTACCTTCACCTGCCTTAGGGTATGACATCTATTGAAACTCCTTCAAGTTGTTTCTTACGCACATGTGGATCGGGTTTTCCAGGCTGCTAGTATTTTGTAGGGGTCAGTGTGCCAACTCCCAGGTTAGGGGTGTATCTTGGGTGTCTGTGCTGCCTGCTGACTGAACTCCTGTCCATTAAGATAGCTGTTTAAAAAGAGGTGAATTAACCTTAATAGGTACTTTTCTCATTGAATAGTAACCAAGGGCCCTCAATTAAGCACTGATGCATCTCTTCCCCTGTATTTTTGGTTTATTTCATTTATTTCAACATGCAAGAGTTTATGCATGAGGATTGCAGAGCAGAGATAGAAAAATGACTATGGGGCCCCTCATTCACAAACCCTCCTCTACAACCCGTTCCTCTTTCCTGCTGAGCAGCTCTCCATAAATGCCAATTAGCAAGCATTTAAAACCAATTAGAGCTGCTTTGTACTCAGTAAATCTTATTATTAAAAGCCATGTATATATCTTCCATGCAATCAGCTCATACTGATGTACTACAGACTTCCATGCCACGCCTATCAGTCTGCTAGCCAGTCCAGTCGCTGCTTCACTACCCATGCTCCCTCTTGCGTTATAATCTGACTATAATGACATTTGCGTAAGGCAATGAACGTGTTGTGCCAGGCTTTCGCAAGACTCTACCACCCACCGCACACAACATCCCAGACGTTTTTATGACTCCTGGGTGTAATATTTCCTTCATTTGCATAATGATGTCCCCTGTTTATTATAAACCTGTGCATCCATCTCACTAAGGCCCATTGAACAGGCAGTGGATTTGTACAAAATTAGAATGCAAATGGAATGTAATACTGTTGCACCACCAGTAATGGGCCAATAAACTACACACCCCCCCCAGCCCTTAAAAGTAATATGCACTATAGTCAAGCAACTAAACAACACTTCAAACAACAAAGATGCCATCCATCACACTTTGAGGGTAAAGTTTTCTGAGGAGGAGCTGTAAACAGTTAGGTAACATTAAAAAAAGGTGAAATCTTCATGTTAAATTATAGCACAATGTTGATGCTGAGCTGCTTAAACTTGCACTTGGTAGACAAGTTGAATAGACAGGTTGACTTGGTTCAGGGGTGAAAAAGCATTGGGCAGTGATAAGGCTCTTGCTGTCCTCAGCTATGGAACACTCTCAGAGATTAATCACAATATGAGTTTATTATGTGAATTAAATATTGTTGGGTCGTATATCTATCTCTCGGAGTAGCTGCTAAGCCCTCGGCCAAGGCCATTCTACTTGTGGTAAAAGACATTAATCTTTCCCCAAAGAATTTCAACAGAATCATAATATATTACACGCACTGATTGAGATGCATACGTAAGACATATTTAACCACAGCAAAACGTTTTCATAAAAATGTATCAAATGTCTCTGAAAATACGAATGTCTCTTTTTTTTGTAACACTTTATAAAAAGACAGAGGCTTTGTTTCATGAAATATTAATGTTAGTGTTCTATCTTCTGTCCCTTTAGTTGGAACTGAAAATCCACTTTTTTTGCACTCTGGTCATGATAATATGTGCCAGAGGCCCCACTCTCTCTTCCCACAGCATTTAAATTAGGTTACTGGCTAGATAGAGTCTACTTGTCTGTAACCTAATGCACAATGACAATTGCTGACTCAGGTGGCCAAACGCATATCAAGACACAAATCACCTTTGCAATTCAAACCCAAACACTTGCTTTATCTTTATTTTTGTTGCCATGCCAACATAATTTGATTCTGGGTTCTTATGAGAAGGAAACTCAGGACTTCCATTGCATTGTGATGACCTTGCAGTACTCCCACAAGTTAAAGCTGACCTTAAACCCAAAGTTTTATTCCAGTGAAGCCCAGAGGGAACAGTACCTACGGGAAAACATTTCATGGCTGGAATATGTTTAAATTGCAATACCTGGAATGTGTATGACCTTTTCAATGGTATATGATTAAAAATGTGTGCCATTCAATAAAATGTTCCCTTGAGCATTCAATACTAGAATGAAATTACTCACCATTACATGTTTTTTTAGTTCTTGAGGTGTTTTTTAGTTTATTTTACTTGCCTATGGTGAAATACATAAATCCTGGCCATAATTTCAAGTTTTCTGTAAAATATGATATAATGTGTATTTTAAGCAACAGTAGGCCTTGCCTCATTGGTTGAAATCTGTACTCAATTCACAGTGTTTGCATTTTGTAGGAATTCTATCCAAACACATATGGTCCTGCCCTCGATATAACTAGATCTGAGAGAGGAGACCCCAGTGCGGTAAAATACTATGGGACTGCCACTGATGGACCAGGCCAGGGGGCTGGTAGTGAGGCCTGCCACTGGATCACACAGTCCTGTACACCACCTGCTTCTTCACATCTTTCACAATAGTATAATAGGCGGAGGAGGACTCAAATTGAGGTGTTATACTTCAAAATTGACTGCAGCTAAATGTGTGTTATCACCAGTGGCCTCACTGTGTGTGTGTGTGTGCACGTGTGTGTGCACGTGTCTGTACTTAATTTCTAAAATTTAGTTTGTAATTTTATCACACACAGTACTGAAAAAAGTTGTTTGAGATCTCCATTAAATGCTGCAGGGGGCAGTAGTTGGACACAAATGTATGCCAGGCCCTGTCATAAATCCACAATGCACTCCAACTCCAAAAGAGCCAACCCTGGAAAGTAGTTTCTCAACTAGGTTGAGGTAAGGTGAGATATGAGACAAGGTAAGATGAGGTCCCACGTCCGGTTATGGCGTGGTGGTGAGCAGTCGCAACTTTTCAGCTCTGATGCTAATAGTTCATAAATCCTACAATAGGGTAAACTGGGGTAAGACACCCCCTTATTTACAATGTCTATTTTCTTTTAAAATATATATAATATGTACACAAGACATATGCTTAAGTAAACACATTTAGGGGGTAATTAAATCATGACAGACTACAACTTTGTTATTATAAAACTAAATGTAAAATCTGGGGGGCATCTTGCCTCACAGGTCATTTTGATCCATACAAACATGGTATTTATGCATAAGATTAACTTTGTTTTCAAACTTTTACATTTTTCTTACTTTAACTGCAACATAAATGTTACATAATAATAACATAATAACAATTTTTGATTGTTTTTAGAACGGTTTGATTATTGCAAGTTAATTTGATTGTTCGAATTTATGGGCCTAGGACAAATCAAAATTGGAGAGATTTGTTTAAAAAATTATAACTTTATTATCATTGATATTTAAATTACAGACATAATTAATACTGTTAGATAAAAAGCATGCAAGTGTGAACAAATCATTAAAAGTATGTGAATAATTATTTTCAATATTTTCAAATCAATATAACAACTGTTAAAATGTCATTTTGATGTGAACAAGCCAAAAAAATCAATTTCAAATCAGACAAACAATCAGGCCTAAAAAAATGCCATTTAAACCAGCAAAGCACAACAAAAATTAAACTCCTACACAAAACTCACCTCTGTTGCATGGCTGCATTCCTCGTGAGCCCATTTCATACATTTTTCACATCTGACCCACTTGCCACAACTAACTGAGAACAGCTCAGTGCAGTACAGACATTCAGCATCCTCATCTTCTTCTTCCCTTGGATCTTATTTGCTTGGGACTTTTTCACCGTTTTCTTGCCATTGGCTTTCTCCAGAGCTCTCTTGTAGGGTGAGGCTATAAGCACTGTTGCTGACTACCCTTACTTTTTCAGGGCTAGTGTTAATTTCGTTAATGAAAACTATGACTAAATTCAAAATATGTTCGTCAACGAGACGAGACAATGACGAGAAGGCACCAACGTCATTAAACACTAACTGTGACTATATCAACATGCAATTTTTTTGACAAAAACAGACGAGACTAAAATGTAGTTCAAAAAATAAAAACTTTACCAAAATCTCTCTTTATTTTCGTTGACAAAAAATAGGAGACAAAATATTATACAGTTTTTTTTAAATTACAATCCAAATATCCTGTTCATTGGATGGCATGTGCAGCAGTTTCATTTCTTGTGCAATTTTGCCATATCAGGAATACAGCACAGTGAGGAGTAACGTTACATTAACGAAAGCTATTCAACATTAAATAATGACAACAGGGCTTGAGTACTAGAATTGACAGGGCGCATGCGCGTAACATACGCTACGCCCTGTTACGGTCGGGGAAAGGGGTAGAGGGAGTAGGACCCAAATGCAGGCAACAGATAAGGTTCGCGTATCAGAAGGCTGAACAGCCCATTTATTGTCCACGACAGGATTCAAAACAAGGACAAGATTCTCCCACACAGGAGACAGGACAGGACTCTCCCACTCAGGAGACAGGACAGAACTAGAACCGGGTCTCAAAACATCTGAAACTGAAACAGTTTGAAACTGGAACAATGACCCAACCATGTAAGGACCCAGCATACTGGGTAGCAAGGTTTGCTAGCTACGGCTCTGCTAGCCACAGGCCGTCTAGCCTGCTGCCAACGGACCAGGGAGGTATCCAGACTATCCTCAAGTTCCAGAGACTCCTCTGTGAGATGCGGGGGCAGGAGTACCTGGATCCTCGCCTGCGGGCCCCCCTCCCGGCTACCTTTGAGGGGTCCCGGCTAGCCCTATGCCCTGAGGGCACAGGGCCACGGAGGGCCTCCTCCCGGAGGAGGAGTCCCCGACGCTCTGCCGGTCCGCGAGGTCCCCGACGCTCTGTATGTCCGCGAGGTCCCCGACGCTCTGCCTGTCCGCGAGGTCCCCGACGCTCTGCCTGTCCGCGAGGTCCCCGACGCTCTGCCGGTCCGCGAGGGCCCCGACTCCCTGCCGGACACCGAATGGTGGCCTGAGCCGCCCCAGTGGGTGCCGTTCCCTGAGGGCCCCGACTCCCTGCCGGACCCCGAATGGTGGCCTGAGCCGCCCGAGTGGGTGCCGTTCCCGGAGGGCCCTGCCTCCCTGCCGGTCCCCGAGGGCCCTGCTTCCCTGCCGGTCCCCGAGGGTCCTGTCTCCCTGCTGGACCCCGAGGGTCCCGTCTCCCTGCCGTGCCCCGAGGGTCCCGTCTCCCTGCCGTGCCCCGAGGGTCCCGACGCCCTGCCGGACCCCGAGGGTCCCGACTCCTTGCCGGACCCCGAGGGCCCTGCCGCCTTGTTGGGCCCCGAGGCCCCTGAATCCCTGTTGGCCCCCGAGACCCCGGACAATCTGCCTGAGCCCAAGCCCCCAGACCCTCTCCAGGGCCCCGAGGCCCCAGACCCTCTGCCTGATCCCGAGCCCCCGGACCCTCTCCAGGGTCCCGAGACCCCGGACCCTCTGCCCTGCTTGGTGGTTGGTTTGGAAAGGACGTCTGGAAGCCGTCCATTGAGGGGGGGGGTACTGTCAGGATCCAGCCAGAGTGGCTGGAGTTTGTGTTCTTGTGTTTATTATTTTCCTTATTGCCCTGCGTGGCTCTCAGTTGG
>OMKK01043046.1:0-11291 GCA_900302305.1 Polymixia japonica | reverse complement strand
TCCATAGATTTGACAGATGCTTATTGTCACATCCCCGTTCTACCGTGCCACAGGAAGTATCTACGGTTTGCGGTGGGAGGACAGAGGTATCAGTACTGTAGGCTCCCACTCAGATACTCTCTGGCCCCACGCACATTCTCCAAATGTGTGGAGACGGCGCTGGCACCTCTCAGGAAGGACGGCATGAGAATCCTGACTTACATAGACGATTGGTTGATTCTTGCGAGGTACAGGCAAGAGGCAAAAGCCCACACAGGGCGTGTCATCCAACACATTACACAGCTGGGGTTCGCCATCAACAACAAGTAAAGCGTCCTACAGCCGTGCCAACAAACGACTTACTTAGGTTTGTGGTTGGATTCTCAGACCATGACCGTACGGTTGTCAGAGGAGCGCATGGAGACACTATTACGAGCGACTCAACAGGTCAGGTCGGCGTTAACAGTGTCAGCGAGAAGTGTCATGTCACTTCTCGGAATGATGGCAGCTGTGCATATGAGGAACCTGCAACGGTGGTTTGCAAGGCTTCGATTACATCCGAGCCGGGACAGGCAACGCCAGCTCCACGTCTCCGCGGCAGTGTTGGAGGACGTGAGGTTTTGGGACTTACCCGGCCACCTACGAGAAGGGGTGAGACTAGGGTGCGTTCCTCACTATGTTCAAACCTTCACAGACATAGCCAGTTGGGGCGGGACCCTCAACCAGACCAGTGTGGGGGGCAGGTGGCCGGGACCTCCTCACCACATCAATCTCCTAGAGTTGTTAGCAGTGCAGAAGGTGCTGAAACACTTCTCTACACAGTTGAGAGGGAAATATGTCATGGTGAGGTCAGACAACACCACCGTGGTGGCCTACCTCAACAAACAGGGAGGGGTCAGATCCCCAGCCCTACACAGGAGGGCAACAGCCATTTTGACTTGGGCAGATTTCCTGTGCTTCCTTTGACTCCATGTTAACTCCTTTTCTCTGTTCCAGTTCCCGGTTACCTGACTCCTGACTCCCTTCTACCATTCTTCCTGCGACCTACTTCGAACCCCACCTGCTTCCGTTACTGATTGCACACTTGTGTCCCCGACTATCGCCTGGATTCCCGATTCTCCTGCTCTCTTGTTGCCTCGACCATCACCTGCCCCTCGACTATTCTATTGCGTGCCCCCTTGACCATTGCTCATAGCCTCGACTATTCTAATTGCCTCTGCCCCAGTACTGGACTGCCCGAGTACAAGTTTTTGCCTCTCCCTCCTAACGTTATTAAATATGTTATTTACTTTATTCTGTGTCTCTTTGTCATGCTCTTGGGTCCACCTCGTTGTTGCACCATAACAGTACGATCTGGCCTGAAAATGGGCCCAGCCGACAAAGAGGCATTTAGTACAGCCTTATCAAACCGAGGTGCATTACTTGGGCAACATGAGGGACCTGGCCCTGAGAGACATAGCTGCGAGGTCACCTCCCACCTCCCCACCTGCGGAGCCTCTTAGTTCAAACTCTAGCGCCCCTCCTTTTCCTCGTGAACCATTCGTTCCTGCACCTGAGCGTTATGAGGGGGACCTCGGGACCTGTAGATCCTTCCTGGTATATTGTTCCTTGGTGTTTGAACAACAACCGCATTCATACGCCACCGAGTGTTCTTGTATCACGAATATTATGGGTTCTTTACGGGGTCCTGCGCTTGCCTGGGCATCTGCAGAATGGGAACGACAGACAGCCACCTGCTCAACCTATACATGGTTCGTAGAGGAAATGTGCAAGATTTTTGATCACCTGGTACACGGTAAAGATGCCGCTAAATGTCTACTGTCACTGTGTCAAGGTTCCCGCAGCATTGCATCCCTCGCCATAGAGTTTCGTACCCTCGCCGCAGAGAGTGGGTGGAATGATGAGGCGCTACAGGGGGCTTTTCAGAATGCGTTGGGTGAAGCCATACAGGACAAGTTAATTTCCCACGAAGAACCTGAGAACCTTGATCAACTCATTTCATTAGCGATTAGGGTAGACAACCGGCTCCGGGAACAGTGTCGGGAAAAGACTAAAGACTTCCTGGGGCTCGTCCCAATGCTTCGAGTACGGGTAATTTAGCGCCGCACCGGTCACCTCCTCCACTATTCCCCGAAACTCCCCATCAAATCAAGAGCACCGCTGAGCTGGAACCGATGCAATTAGGGCGTGCTTGGCTGTCCCTGGAGGAGAGAGCGCGGTGCATGCAAGCTAAAGAATGCCTATATTGCGGTCAAATGGGACACTACTGTATATCTCCGCCTGTCATGTTCATCCGGGAAACGAACTACTGGTGAGCCGGGCAGCTTAAGCACCTCGCTCGCGGCCCATGCTCAAAGCCACCATCTGGTGGAACGCCCAGTCGCTTCCTATCACCGCTCTGATTGATTCGGGAGCAGACTAAAGCTTCATTGACCTAGAGTTGGTTAAGCAGCTAGGAGTTGATCCTCCCATTGAGGCAAAGGGCCTGAATGGTTCATTACTCACTCAAGTAGAATCCCGTACCGTTCTGCTGCCCTTATTAGTTTTGGGTAATCATCAAGAGTTTATCCGTTTCCATGTCATTGACTGCCCGGTTACTCCAGTGATGCTGGGGTATCCTTGGCTTCAACTATACAACCCGCATATTGACTGGTCAGTGAGGAAGATCCTTTCCTGGAGCAATCATTGTCACTCCAACTGCCTCCGCTCCGCACACACCCCAGCCCCAATAGAACTTTCTGGTTCGCCTGAGCCTATTGACTTATCTTCGGTACCTAAGGCATACCACGACTTGGGGGAAGTTTTTAGCAAACAACTTACCTCCACACAGACCTTATGATTGTGTTAGTGACTTGCTGCCTGGTTCCCCTCTCCCCAGTAGCAGACTGTATAATCTGTCGCGCCCCAAGCAAGAGGCGATGGAGGTATACATTCAGGACTTGCTGGCTGCAGGTATCGTCCGGCCGTCCTTGTCACCGGTCGGAGATGGTTTTTTCTTTGTTGATAAGAAGGACAGCACGCTAAGACCTCGCATTGATTTTAGAGGGTTAAATGACATCACGGTAAAGAATAAATATCCATTGCCTCTCATCAGCTCTGCATTCGTTCCCCTCCATGGCACAACCATCTTCACCAAATTGGACCTGCGCAACACTTACCACCTGGTGCACATTCGGGTGGGCGATGAGTGGAAGGGCCACTTTGAATACCTCGTTATGCCTTTTGGACTCACTAACGCTCCCGCGGTGTTCCAGGCTCTTGTTAATGACGTGCTGTGAGACATGCTAACCCGCTTTGTGTTCATCTAACTAGACGGCATTTTAATTTTCTCCTAGAACCCTGAGGAACATGAGAGGCATGTCTGGCTCATGTTATAGCGGCTTTTAGAGAATAAACTTTTCGTGAAAGCAGAAAAATGTGAATTCCATGTTTCGTCGGTTGCCTTCCTGGGGTACGTCCTCGTGCAAGGCCAATTGCGCATGGATCTAGGGAAGGTAACTGCCGCGGCCGAGTGGCCCAGTCCCGGTAATTTAAAGCAGTTGCAGCGATTCCTACAGACAGTTTATTCGTAATTATAGCCAGATCGCATCCCCGCTCACAGCCCTTACCTCCACTACCACTCTGTTCAAGCAGACCCCGGAGGCAGATGCCACTTTTAAAGAACTAAAGGACCATTTTATTTCAGCACCTATTCTTACCCAATCGGATACCTCAGTGCAGTTTGTGGTGGAGGTAGATGCTTCTGACACGGGGGTGGGAGCAGTGTTGTCACAAACGTTGTCTGCAGACCAAAAACTACACCCATGTGCTTTCTTTTCCAAGCAGCTGTCCCCACCAGAAATAAACTACTATGTGGGAAACCAGGAGCTCCTCGCAGTGGAGCTGGCACTAGATGCTCTGTCCCGCCTATACTCACCTGGGAGGTGGAGTCTCTGGTCCAACAAGCACTGAGACAACACCCGACCCGGGAAACAGGCCCCCGAACTGACTGTTTGTGCCAGAGGACATGCTGATGTGCTGACAAGGGCTCATTCCAACCGTCTCACCTGTCACCCGGGGATTCACTGTACCCTGCAGTTCATCCGGCAGCAGTTCTGGTGGCCTACAGTAGACACATGGGAGTTCATCGCTGCATGCTCCACCTGTGCTCGGAACAATTCCTCCACCAGACTGCACTCTGGTTTGCTACGCCCCCTGCTGATCCCCAGGCGTCCTTGGTCCCACATCTCCCTGGACTTCATTACAGGTCTCCCCTCATCTGATGGGAAGACGGCCGTTCCCACCATAATCAACCATTTTTCCAAGGCCACCCACTTCCTCGCCCGGCCAAAACTCCCCTCTGCCAGGGAGACAGCGGACCTCCTGGTCACCCATGTGTTCCATCTACATGGCATCCCAACGGACATCCTGTCAGATCGGGGCCCTCAGTTCACCTCACAAATGTGGAGCACCTTTTGCACTGCGTTGGGAGCCACCGTCAGCCTGTCATCTGGGTACCATCCACAGACTAATGGACAGACAGAGAGGGCCAACCAGGAGATGGAAGCGGTGCTCCAGTGCATGTTGAGTACCAACCTGTCAACCTGGAACCCTGGGTAGAGTATGCATACAACACACTCATAAATGCATCTACTGGTTTGTCTCCTTTCCAATGCTCTCTAGGCTACCAGCCACCCTTGTTCCCCACCCTGGAAGCAGAGATTGCGGTACCGTCTGTCCAGGCTCACCTGCGCCAGTGTCAGCGCACATGGAAACGTGCTCGCTCGGCTCTGATCCAGGCATTGGGCCAGGCCCAGCGCCAGGTGAACCGCCAATGTACCGCAGTATACCCCCGGGCTAAAGGTTTGCTTGGCAGCGAAGGACTTACCACTGAAAGTAGATTCCAGAAAACTGGCCCCCCGGTATGTTGGTCCATTTATTATTGAATCCATCTTAAATCCCTGTGTTGAAGCTGCCCCCCTCCCTTTGTGTGCACCCGATGTTCCATGTGTCGCAAATTAGACCAGTTTCCTGTCCCCCCACCCCAACTCCTGGGTTCCACGAGCGCAGATTTTAGATCCAGCACTTATTAGGGATTTTCATTGGGACGATCCTACTGGTACCATCCGTCCGCCAAGAGGCGTCCGTAGAGGGTGGGGGTACTGTCATGCCCTCCACTTCTGCGACGTAGCAGTGGTCTTTTGCGTTAGTACTTCTACTATTAATAGAACACATATATCAAACTCTGTATTTTTTACCCACCCTCAAAATATTCATACACACATTCTCCACCTTCTCCAATTATTGACAGGACATGAGAATATAATTATTATAATTTTATTTTTATTTTATATGTTGTTCATTGTAGGCTAAAAATGTAACAGGTACTGTATAATTTAACACAAAAACAACAATAAACACAAATTCACTCTTTAAAACTTCAACTTGAACAGGGAGCAGGGCGAGAGAAAAATTCAGCGAGAAAAAAACTGAGGCAAAACTGGACAGAAGGGGCGGGGGGTTGGGGTTGAGAGCGAGAGAGAGAGAGCACTGGAGAGGATCCACTGAAGCCCGGGTTTCTCAGCATCAGTTCTACCTGAAAGTAGAAAAAGAATACATTTCCTTAAAGTGATATCTCATTGATTAAATATGCTAACAGTCAAACCACTACAGCATCAGTCCATGGATACATATCATAAAGTTGTCTTTTTTGTATGGCATTAAATTCTTAACAAGTAATGGCTTCCTCAAGTCAACTCACACATTGCCCAGTTACTTCTATATATTGTTCCAAAGCCACAACATTGTTCCAATGCCACAACATCTAAATATAAATGTGACATCTAAATAAAAATGTGCTGTGGACTACTGCTTTAAATTGCTCTGGTATAACATGGAAAACATGGTTGATTAAATTACTTACATAAGCAAAGGTCTAAGGTATATCAAGTTAATACCACATCATCATGCTCACAGTTCACTACAGCAATATTTCTTCTCCCTCATTTTGCTGCCAAAGTAATTCATGCCAACCTATCATTAATCACAGCAGTGACATAATGTTAATAAGCCAGCCAAAGGCAAAAAGGCAGTAATTGTTAATACATGGGTTACTTTATGGCTGTATTGTAAGACTAAATTACCAGCTGTGTGAGTATGTGTGAGTGTCACTTGTATATGTGCAAGTGTTTCATATGTATGTGTGTGACTATACAGGAGTATATTGTATGTGTTTCACACATGAATGTACGAGTGTTTCACTTAGTACACAGTAGTATGTATGTATGTGTGTATTTCATATGTGTATGCGTGTGTGTGAGCAAAGTTTGAAATAAGGCCATACATAGTCAATACTGTCTTCAATAGCCTGTTCATAGCACTTAATCTTTATTGGCCAAATATATGCAACGACAGGAAAAACTGAGTGCACACATAACTTTGTAACCTGTTAGTTGATGATAATGTAATGTGATGCACTTACTGCCTCAGATGCGGCCATTCTAATCAATGACAGACAAAACACTATCTCGGCATTCACTGGTCAAAAACCTCGTAACTCCACTTGAGCTTGATTTTGGTAAAATATTAATAATGTAATGACACATACAAGTATCTGACCATATATAAAGACATAATACCAATGTTGATGACGTGGTGTTCAATTATTTTAAAAACACAGGTTTTTTTTTCATTTCCTGAAAAGTAACAGTTTTGGAGACAGTGACACTATGTGAAGATAGCTTAGTATTACACAGGAAGTCCAGGCAAGGAAGAAAACTAGAACACTTAATGGTGAGTGTCACTTAGAAGTGTCACTTGATATTTCACCCGGGGGTGGTATGTTGTGTGCCTGATGCACGTGATGCCATAGCTCCAAGCTTCCATGTTCAGTATGTTTTTTTTCTTTATTTGATTGCACTTGTCTGCAATAGGTACCTGCGCCCACCCAACTTTGATTGACACGGCTCATTACCATATCATAGCCATGAAAGTCAAAGACAAACTCATTTATTATTATTTTTAATACATTTATTTATTTAAGCATTTCTAATATATTCTAATATATATTTATACCTATTATATATTTTTTGTGCATTTATTTATACATTAATTTATTTATTCATGTACACATTAATGCCACATGTATTTATTTACATATTTATTTATACATATATTAGCACATTCATTTATATAGATTTATTTATAGATTTATTGACACATTTATATTTATTAACATACATAATAAAGTCCCATTTCGACCTACATAGTGCTAAACATTACAGCAGTCAAATAAAAATGTAAACAGAATAAAAAAGTAAAGTAGCAATTAAACACTGGTGCCATAGATTTGAGAATTCTCAGCTGCCTCACAGATCTCCATTTTGTCCAGAGCAATTGTCTTAAAGGTACTATAAATGACATTTTGAACATTAATATAGAACCAAACAACTATTTGCTATGTAAAGATATAGTGGAGTAATGGTGTCCTGAGCATAGAATGAAGTCACACTCACTCCGTGCGTGTTGTAATCCGAGCTTTTCTGTTCTTTGTCTTGGAAGCCAGTCCGGCCGTGCATGCATGTTAGTTTGTGTGTGTCGATGTGACCGATGCGCCCATTTGTTTTGGTCTGAGAGGCTGGTGCTCTAGTGCAACATCTAGTGGCTGAATGTCGTATATAGCTCTTTCAACATTACTATTAAAAATTACATTTCAAATGAAATGTGATGTTTGCAGTAGTCATACAATGCAGCAAAATTAGGCCTAAATAAAATTTAGGCAGTAGTTCCAGGCAGAACAGCAGGGCTCTGTGTGCACAACCCCCCCAAACGTTGTCAAGTTCTAGAAACTCTTCCAAAAAAATAAACCTCATGGTTTAAAATCTTTATTCATGCTTTCAGAGACATGATATATACAACCAATAGTGATTTAACCACTCTGAATAATGACATATAATGACTCAATAATGGCATAACTAATAACTAAAATAGCTTTTCCAACTGTCAAATATGATTAGTGACAAACCGCAAACCAATACCAAAGGTACATTATAAGAGAAAAAAACAAAATAAAAATCATAGATTACGAGCTAATGTTTTTTTCCTTCCTTACTCACTATGAAAACTAATATGATTAAAGTGCTCAAGAATAAAACAAAACGAAAACAGTACAAATGTTATAATTGTGACTTACTTTTCTACGCTGACATTTTAAGATATTAGACATTTATGATATTTATATAATGAAAAATAGATATCAGTGCACTGTATCTAAAGTTTCAAAAGTTTGGTATAGGTAGAAATCATACTAAAAAGGTGATATAAAATGGGAAATCAAGTTTTAATCAAAGATGTTCTCCAAATTCTCAAACAAGGTTTAACATGCCAATGTGTGATTTTAGGAAAACTTTAAAACTCCCTTTATGACGACTCTTTTACCAGTTTTGCCATGAAAATAAATCAGGTGGAATGAAATAAAAGGTTAGTGAAACAAGTATTAGTTATCTATGGTAAAATAAATGAGAACTTTATGCTAAGACGTCAACAAAGGTGAAAATCTAGTCACTCATGGCCATAAAATCTAAATGTTCCACAATGTCATTTCCACACTTATGAGCAGGGTAGGTCATCATTTAAATATCTTCAGTACATAAAAAAGACTGTTTATTGAGGTGAAAAATGCTTTTCAAGTCTAATAACAGTGTTCAAATTGCACCCAACAACCCAATGCTGGTTAAATAAGCAGATTGTAGAAACCATTATATTGGACAGTGCTCCCAGAAAGGATTAGGCCAAGTTCAGTCATATCTCCAAGCTTCAATAATATAATAATACATCTTTTTGCTTTTGGTTTTTAGATGACCTCAAAACTATATCCAATTTATCTCCTCTTCCATGCTGCGGTGGATGGATACGCAATATGTTAACTTTCAGTTGTTCAGAATTGTGTAGTATGGGGTGAAGTCCTTGACACCGTCAATGAAATGTGCATTTTGAACTCATTAATAAAGTGCATTAATGGTTTGGAAGTTACTAAAATACTTCTTCTATCAGGTTTTCAAAGATGCATTTGCAATATTTCTTCAAAAGCCCAATTCTTTCCTCCTCTTTTTTTTTGCTTAAGCATGACAGCATCACTGCACAACTGGCATTTACATCCAACACCATGGTTAACTAACACAAGGAAACGCATGAGAGTGGAATCTATTTGTTAGATACTGTAGGTGGAGGAGGAGGAGAACGAGGAGGGTAAAACACAGTGAAGGCTAGCTCTCAGGGCTGATGAGGAGGAGGAGGGTGTGGTGGTTACTCAGGAGGATGCAGGATATTGGATGGCTTGGTCATTCCTCCAAAAGAAGTGGTGTTCCCTCCACAGTCCACATATTGGTACATCTCCTGAGATACTTGCTCTGCATGCCCAAAGTATGTTGTGGTAACAGTCACTCTGGAAGACCATGGAAGGTGATGCAGTAAGCACACATAGACCAAAGTCAAATATTGTGTATTACATGCTTAATAAACAACAGTGGATCAAGTCCAACTTACTGCATCATGACAACAATGTTGTGCACCTTGATGGTCTGCAGAGTGCAGTAGTCACTGGAAAATGAAAGCAGGCATGTTTAAATGTGTAGCAATAAAATCCATCAATGTCTCATGCTGTGCCGAGGGATGTACTTACTACATGTAGCTCATCTCATCAGCTATGATGGTGGGAACCATATAATCAATCTGGGTAAGGAACATAAACAACAATGAAGAGTCTTAGGATTTTACTGAAACAAAGACATCATACTATCGGGTAGATATTTTTGCTGTACCTGTTTCATGTCCAACGGACTGATGGCAGTGATGTTACTGATGCGTGATTTCCCGATCACCGTCTTGGCAAACTGCACCTGGGCTGTGACGTTAGCCACCTCCACTGTGTAGTAGTTATTGTTGGTGATGTTTAGTGTATTCTGCATGAAGGAAGCAGTGTTGGAACAGTTAACTAGTACAATCACTTATGGGCTTTGACTCATAGAAGCCATGAGCAGCTGCACAGTATTCTACTGTCTGTACATTTCAAGTCTTGTAGGGAATCTGCAAGTATCAGCAATTTAAATTTAAGACAGTTAAGAAAAGTTAAGATCTATCTATCAGAATATAGGTCTGCGTAACTGGGGTGATTCCTCACTGGAAGCAAACCATACCAAGAAACTGCAACAATTTCTATAACTGAATTTAAGACTTAAAATATATTCAAGACCTTGAGTTTAGATAAAATAAAATAAATAAAAATATTTTTTTCTAGGAACTATAGACACAGTCTATGCAACATAAACATCCATTGTTTGACCACCAGAATTACATCTACAATAATCAGAATCCCTTTTATTGCCGAGTACATTTGCACATACAGAGAAAGTGACTTGGTGAGGTTGGTGCAAAAAAGAGCGTAACCAACACAATATAAGCAAAATATTAAGTATTAAACAAGAGCTATACAAAATATGAATTAACAAATATTTACATACTAGTTATTAGAAAACTATAAGTTATGCAGGTTGTGAAGGGCTAATAGGCTATGAACTGGGTATGAGGCATGTACAATATAATTAGGAATGACAGGAATGATGATGAATTCATCCAGTTGACTAAAACATGACGAGACTAAAATCTCACAAAGAATGTGTAGAATTATATTTAACACATTATTTTCTGAAACCATTTCAAGCTCATCGTGGACTTCAGGAAGACTAAAGCTGGCGCGCACGCCCCCATCCACATCAACGGGACGGAGGTCGAGCGAGTAACCAGCTTCAAATTCCTTGGTGTCCACATCTCAAATGACCTCACTTGGACCCTCAACACCTCATCACTGATCAAGAAGGCCCACCAGCGTCTCTTCTTCCTGAGGAGACTGAGGAAAGCACACCTGTCTCCTCAGATTCTGGTGAACTTCTACCGGTGCGCCATAGAGAGCATCCTTACCAACTGCATTACAGTTTGGTATGGCAACTGCTCTGCCTCAGACCGGAAAGCACTGCAGAGGGTGGTGAAAACCGCCCAACGCATCACCGGTACATCACTCCCCACTATAGAGACCATCCATCACAAGCGGTGTCTGAGGAAGGCACACAGCATTGTCAGGGACATCTCTCATCCCAACCATGGATTGTTTGCCCTCCTTCCCTCTGGGAGGCACTACAGGAACCTCCGTTCCAAGTCAAGCAGGATCAGGAACAGCTTCTTCCCCTCAGCTGTCATCTCTCTGAACTGTGTACCACGATGACAGCCCCCTCAACTATAGTCCATATAACTCTGTAGAATAGCATGTACATTAATGCTGT
>OMKK01043043.1:0-15371 GCA_900302305.1 Polymixia japonica | reverse complement strand
GTTGCTCTGATTGATTGTAGGTCTATCCAATTGCGTCCAGAGGCATTTTGGTCTGCGCCCGTTGATAACGCCCCTTGGAAATTGAAAATGAACTGAGAGGTTCCAGACTAATTTGCATTTGCAAATTGGTCTGGCGATGTCAGGCTACCTGAAACTGGCAATTTCCTATGCATCTCATAGAATTTGTGCAAAGGTTTGTTGCTTGGCTTAGCCAGCGAAATGCTACCTATGTATGAAGTGGCATATTTTTAAATTACATACAGATATAGCAAAAATTAAATATTAAATACAGCTAGTAACTAAAAAGGCACGCTACACCTGTGAGGACTGGGTCCAAAAAGGTGGTCAGCAATACATCCGACTGAAAACCATAGAGCACCTTCATCTGGGCCGTCGATCTTTGATCGATTTAAATACTATTCAATAGTACAATACAGTACAATAGTACAGGTTCTTGGCTGACTGTGAACCTATCCACCAAGTTTGAGCCAAACCGGATAGGAAACGGGTGAGTTATTGTGGTTATGGCAGGCAGACACACAGACCAAGGCGAAAATAATACGTGCATGCTTGTTATGTGTGCGGGTGTAACAAGATGACAATGTTTTCAGAATGACCTTACATCTTTTAAAAATTAAAGATGTTTACCAGCTATGTGTGACAGTTAACAGAGACTCGAACTTCATATCTGAACCAAGGAACCAGAGATTCTACTGATCTGATATTAAACAATCTCACAAAACATGTTACTTCATTCGGTTCATCAAAGCTATGCTACTGGTAAACCACACACAGTCACACACACACGCACACACTCACGCACGCACACAGGCACACACACACGCATGCAAACCCACACACACACACACACACACACGCACACACACACAGGCACACACACACACACGCATGCAAACCCACACACATGCATGTAAATGCATGTGAACGTGCACACACTGACCTATATGACTCACCATCAACATATGACTCACCATTAGCAACCTTCTCTTTGTCCTCATGTCAACTCCGGTCTGCCAGGTCTCTCCTGAAGTCATCACCTAGTCGCTCCTTAGAGTCAGGAAATGCTCCATAAAATGATGTATAGACCACCTGGGCCAAGCAGTCTGCATACACCTAAAAATACCACAAATTAAAGTCTACAGTGATTTGTTGATTAAGTTAGAAAATGGGTGGCAGCGTAGAACAAATGCTAAACTTATGCACCTTAAACCGTCTGTCCTTCACATCCACCTGGGCTGTCATCACCAGTGAAACAAACACTCCTGCAATGCGGTCAAAAAGTCTGTTTTCCTCATCGTCCATGTGAGACTGAAAACTGAAAACAGCAAAAGGAGAGAAACCCCATTTGAATAGTGAGATTAGGCAGAAACGCCCAATCAGTTCATAATTGACACAGTCTGATGGATGGCTGTGGGCCATGGCATTGTTTAGGCTAATTCAGAGATAACATGTCTGCTAGAGTTAAGATACATATTGAAAACGTAGAGACTAAAGACAGTAGCCTAGCGTAAAACGTTTTGTGCTGAGCCAACTGACAATTAGATGCCAAACATGTTTTGATTTTTAATGTTACAGCAAAACAGACCATGCAAACTAGAGTGCGGGATACAATAAAGAAACCTTAGCTATGGAAACAAGAGCTACACATTCTAAAAGATTTATGTATGTTTTAGAATTTAGAATCACCTTGAACTTGTGAAGGAAAAACCACCAGAAGGTCTCTTTAAGCGTGGCCACAGGGAGACAGGACACAAACAAGGGCTTTCCAGATCTTGAGGAACCAAGCCTGCGTGGAAGACAGGCAAGAACAGTGTGATTAATATGACTAGTATTGATAAACTGTTTGCTTGCCACTAATATCAAAGCAACTTGTGACTGACACACAGCATACATATGGCAGATTCCGTGGCCCGTTTGGAATCCAAGATCACATCCACTGAACGGCCTCATTCGATACACATCTGTTTGCTGTGCAAGTCTGCGTGCGATCTTTCCTTTCATAAAAAAGTGTGACAGCTCAGGTATCTTTGAAACTTGACATAACAAAGTCTGTTTCACATCACTACCAACCACATCTGGCTTCAAAGAGAGATGACGGGATATTAGTATTGGAACTAATAAATAAACATTACACCAGTTTGCCATGAATTCCCCCTTTTTTTTTTGTTTTCTTGAGCCAATGTTTGAGAAGGTGATCTGTGAAACTTGGATTTTGTTAATATGGGTGTCTGCTTCTTAGATTAGGATGATTGGTTGCAGAGCAGAGCATGCCAGACAATTTAGTGATAGGAAGGAGTACAACACTAAACACACTGCTCTCCTACTGTCCTCCAAATCTTTACATTTGGGCTACACACTGTTCTTCACAGAGTAAGACATGGAGTCACAATAGGATCCCAGGTATTCAGCATTCAGGAACGAATGTTTCCCACAACAAACAGGCCTTTGTCTAGTCAATTATAAAACTATAGTGACATTTCTTTTTAATCAAACCCAAATGCTACAGCTTGGCAGAATGAACCTGGAAAGCTTAGTATCACAAAGTTAGCATAAAACCTCTGATTATGTTAAAATAACATAAAAAGACTGTTATGTGAAGGTTCGGTGAGATACGATCTTCGCAACAAATGTCTGCCACTGCATGTCAGCCAGTGTATTGATAGTCACTATTTCCTAAACCATGTTTACATTGCCGGCCAGTCAATAGGCTCCTTCCAAGAATCTGAGCACCTGTAGCGTGAGGTTTTTGATGGACAAAGGAGAGGAGGGATGGAGAGCTGCCGCACAAGAAGGAAAGCCCAGCTTATTTTGAACTGTAACGGCTTGTTGTTGCAATTGCCCTTCGCTATCGGTAGTGAGAATAGCGCACATTGTTGCAGCTTTAATGTAACATGGTCATTAATGTATTAGATTTAGGCTGCTACACATACATACAGTGACGTTTTGGGCCTCTGAAACACTGTGCAAATGTTGAAAATGGTTGGGAAGCCCGGGAATATCAGTATTCTCTACTTCCGTAAATCCTGGATAGTCTCAGTCCTAGCAATACAATAGAAAATGTAAGATGAGTTCAATCTACGTACGGCATCAGAGTGCGAGTATCCAAATTTGGCCAAGGTGTCCACATTCGGCCACATTGATGCTGCTACTTCACAGGCAAATTATGTTTTTCTCTTGTTTTTTTGATTTTCCTTAAGAACATCAGGATAACTAATAGTATACTTACACTTTATTGTGTCAACCTCTTGCTTGGTCTTTTTGGTTTGTGCTTGTGACAATGTAGACTTGTGTTTTTATCAACTTTATCAACAGCTCACCAATACGTGTATACAGGGACAGAGTAGTATCCACTGGAAAAGGCCCTTTGTTCTTCAAATGATTAAGTATGTGTTCTGATGATTTGCAGCCAACAATGTCTGCTGGCAACTCCGTAACATTTTCCTCATACGTTAGGTGCCATTCAACCTGGAAGGAGACAACTTTCACATTACTTATCTGGGCAGCATGATAGGGACCGAATGAAGTAAAAGGGTAACATCCAGTCTCAAACTAATGTTACATTTGTTATCAAAATTGTCAGGAAGAGGCAACATTGTGACTATTAGGCTAAATTTGGATCACATCATGATTGATTAATGGGCCAAGTAGTGATGTTGTTTGCCAATTAAGTTTTGTATAAAGTATTTTCTGATATTTATGTAACCATGATTATATGTTTACAGTTATTACCTTAAATCACAGCTTCATTGTTAATTTATTTGATTTCTAACAATACTAATTGGTTCCAAGACTATAGTGTGGCTTAATTAAACGATTCATTGCATAATCAGGGTGTTGGGTGGGCAGAAGTAGGGCAGGAGGGCCCCTTGACAATGAGCTCTGCCCAGGGAACCCAAAAATCTAGAAACGCCACTGTCACCAATGAGAAGGAAGTCAGTGTGAGACCTCTAGACTAGTTCACACAGGGATATCTTCAGTCTCAGATTTAGACTTGGTTCTTGGCTAGTAGGTATCTTTCTTGATTCTACCTACTTTAAACAGTTATTCGCGACATTAGCGTTAATTTAATAAAGTCGGGAAAACTAACGAAACTAAGGGCTAGCTACAAGTAACGTTAAATAGCCATTGAAACAAGTTCAAGCCTCAGGCTAACATACTACGCATAACTACCCATAACATGAGTTTATATTCTGTATCATAACGTTACCAGTCGTTGGTGCTTGACACATTTTTCATAACTATCAACGACGTCCTCTTCTTCATCTATTACCTTCACGTTAACCATATTTCTCGCTGACTAGCTTAGTGTAATTAAACGTGTTAGTAACCAGGTTTCGGCACACGTTTTTAGATGTGTTGCCAAGCAACGATAATTAAAAAAAAAAGTGACACATGAAAGTGTACTTCCGGCGTAGAAGAAGACGTGCACGCCGCTCCATATTTGACTGGGACGTCGCTAATAACAATGTTACTGTTATTGTAGCCTGAGAAAAGAAGCGACTATTTACTACGTCTACTAGTCTAAACGTGTGTCCACCTTGAGAGTGTTTCTTTTTCTGCCGTAGGTGTTAAGCTACTTCTTTCCGCTTTTAGCTCTTGTTAGTGTGTGTGTTGTAATGTTCGAGCTAATGCTAGCTAGGAGTGAAACAAGCATGTCTAACCACATGATTGGGCTAAAGTCTGCAGAAGGAGAATAACATCGAGAGACGTTATGTAGCTGTAATCTAGATTGGCGAAATCACGGTGTTTCCTCTTGTCTTCTCAACTGCGAGTACTGCTTCTCATGCAACATGTGTTCAGTTTAGGGGGCCTTTACCCACTAGTATGTCTGTCACAGATGTTAGCACCATAGCTTCTCTCATACCTGCCTGTCGTTGTCAATGCTGTCAACTGTCTGAGAAAAAACAAACTGGAGTTTTAAAGAAGGGTAGTACACACTGTCAACCTGGATAACAATCTATAGATTAGTTATCCAGGTTGAACTGCTATTTCAGTTTTGTTATTAAATCTGTAAATGTTGGACATTTGTGTCTCCTAATATTTGTGTATTTGTGTGTCCTTTTTTTCCAGTTATCACTATTTGGCCCATGCATTCTAACTAGTTCTTCCAGCTCCAGTGTGTCAACATTCTAAAAGCGAGACATGAGCGGTCTGGATCAAGACCCGCGTCTCCATCCCAATGGACCTGAGAAAACAGCATTCTCTAGTAATTCATCTGAAACAAACAAGCTTGCTGATCGACCTCTCCAAGGTCTAAAATTGGCGTCACATGCAGTGCTAGAGAAGGCACACCAGAGGGGCAGGTTGAAATGCTGTAAATGTGGAGGATCAAGGATGTTCTTCTGTTACACATGCTGCTCATTAGTGGGTGTCAACCAGCAAGAAATCCCCTCTATCAAGGTCAGTAAGAGGTTAGGACTCTATTGATTGTCCTTAACAGAGAACCATGTAGCTATGGAGTAGCAGTAATTATAACGTCTTTTCAATGCTGGAAAAGTTAAAATCTTGTCTTTGGATGTTGCATGAAACTCTGCATGTTGTGTCTCTTGTTGCTGTGTGGATCTCTTGTAGGTTCACTTGAACTATCTTGACCAGATTCTTTATATCTTGTGTTTAGCTCCCAGTGAAGATAGACATCATCAAGCACCCAAATGAGACCGATGGCAAGAGCACTGCTGTCCACGCCAAGATCCTTGCTCCCACTGATGTCACCATATACACTTATCCCTGCATACCTGAATTTGAAAGGGAAAATGTTAGTAGTTCTTCATCCTGACTTTATGGAATTAATCGAACCATTTCTTCTCTTCTTATTCTTATCTTGTGCTAGAATTTCACATCGACTTCTATTTTGTCCTATTTTTTGCCCTACTTAATGCTCATATATAACTTTTTCATGCAAGTTCTGATTTTGTTAAATGTCACTTTCAATAAAAAAAATCACATTTAATGGTAGAAGACCTAGATATATTAAGTATACTCAGAATACAAAATTAGTGACAATTTTAGTACTCCATGTACATTTTCATTATATTTGTAGCAGATATAATGAATTGTTTTCTAGTATTTCTGGCAAATATTAAAATTCCATTTTCTTTCTTTCTTCATTACTAAAACCAATTCTTTAAATATTTACAGTATTTCGACTGATTGTTCTTTGCAAATCATACTAAATCTATACTATAACAATGCTTATAAATCTTAAACATAAATAAATGACTATACTCTTGTCATACTCTTCTCTCACCAGGTGGTGTTGGTGTTCCCTGGTCCTGGGTCAGTTACAATTGAAGACATGATGCAGCATTTGCGTCACAGGACTGACTGCAGGTCACATGACACTCCTAATGAGCCTTGCCCAAAGAGGCAGAGAAAAGAGGAGGCACTAGGGGCCACACACATTGCTCAAGACCTGGGGTCAAGGACCCCAGATGAGGCTAAGGGCTTGGAGTCAAGGGTGTGTCCCCTCGAGAGGGTGGTCTTCATCGACAGCACATGGAACCAGACCAACAGGATCATCACAGATGAAAGACTGCAAGGTAATTAGGAAAGATTGTGTTTATGTGGCTCTGAGAGCAAGTTATTACAAGGGGCATGCGTATTTCACCCACAACACTGTTTAATATTACCTCACGTAATGTTGATGTGTACATTCTGACTGAAACATATGGTGCTCTGAATCCGCAGCTTTGCTCCAGGTAGAGTTGAAGATGAGGAAAACATGTTTTTGGCGCCACCAGAAGGGCAAGCCAGAGACCTACCTGGCTACTATCGAGGCAATCTACTACTTCCTAAAGGACTACCATGAGCAGTGCCTGGCTCAGGAGTACAGTGGAGAATATGATAACCTTCTCTTCTTCTACTCCTATCTGCACTCACTCATCACCAAAGCCAAGATTTCTGCTGGAAAACTCTGAGGAATGCACTGAGAAAAGATCACCTATGAATGAGGATTTTTATGAGCTACAGCTAAAGGCTTTACATTTGTTCGATATAACTATTAAAGTGACTGGTTTTATTTGGTAAAGGATATTGTGACACCTGGGTATCAAAATAAACATAATTGAGGGTGCGTCATACATATAAGAATACACAAAACAAAACAAACGTTATAAAGCAATACATTCCACAACAGTAAGGTCGTGGTGGTCCAGAAAATCGGAACAAAACAACCTATTTAAAGGCCTGTTGAGAATTGCGTGATGCGAGCATGTGTCTAAAAGGGACATCTTGGTCGTTAAATATACAAAGGTCCCACCTGTTTAATTTGTTTCCATGCAATTTAAATTGAGGACACTTGAACTCTGACCCCCCACCCCCTCCGGATCTGTTTTTTATTTATAACTTGTTTGAGCTGTTTCAGAGTTAACACCTGATCAAATATGAGATGCAGTAATGAATAAAAAGATGGATCACATTTAAATATATTTTATTTACAAATCATTGAGTACATGCGTTTGAGTCACTTAAGCCCCTCTAGTTCCAAGAAATCATCTTTGTGGATCTTTGGCACCTTTGATAAAGCATTGCATTATAAAACGCATTCATTGAAAATGCAATAAATATTTGTTTTCCATTAAGTTGTAAATCAATATACATTTAATATCCCTATGCTGGAAATACAATATCTATTGACTTGCCTCTCGATTCAATAGAAGTAAATTTTGGTAAGCTAAAGAGGGATAACTAATAATAGGCCTCTCTGATCTTGGCCTGCAGGTTGTCACAGGTCTTCTTGGCATCTCCCAGCAGCATAGATGTGTTTGGCTTGTAGAAAATGGGGTTATCCACTGCAGCGTAGCCCACACCCAGGGTACGCTTCATCACAATCACCTGGAGGAGAGGTAAACACGCATGTTATACTGGCCACTTTCTGTGGAAGTTTAGGTGGTTGGTGTGTCAACGTACCATGTTTTTACGACTTAATAATAAAAAAATAAAAAGTGACCCACCTGCTTAGACTTCCACACCTCCAGGACAGGCATGCCAGCTATGATGGAGTTGGGATCTTCCTGTGCAGCTGAGTTCACCGTGTCGTTGGCACCGATGACGAGCGTCAGGTCCGTCTCTGTGGATCGCACAAACATTCGTATCTCAGGTGAAGTGCAGCCCTGACAAAGTGCACAAGAACTATTCCTGCCAGCATCATCGCCTTTGCACCACACTTATCTCCCTTTGTCATAAACAGAACCATGTGTCTCAGACAGCACGGCCGGTTGCTATGAAAACACGCTGTTGCTCTGATACACGGCGCGTCTAAACATCAATACACCGTCAACATTCAGTTGCTCCACGCATAAAGGAAAGGGGGCCGCATTTATTACGCGTATCTAGGAATATTTTCCTGTGACAACCGTGAAGCAGCAGAACGTTGTAAGAGCTCTATATGTAAACTTAAGGGGCTCTGGTATGAATCATGCACAATACCAGTTTACCTGGGAAGTCTTCGTTGATCTCATCCATCTCCAGGACCACATCATAGGGAACACCAGCCTCAGCCAAGAGGACGTTCAACTGGCCCGGCATACGTCCAGCCACGGGGTGAATACCAAACCTAAAACACAGACATTAATATAAGTAATCAATAACACAGTTTGGTATTGGTGAAGAAACCCCCCCCCCGCCTTTTGATCAATGACATCCAAACCCCCTACACCATGTCAAACACACTCTTGTCTTTCTCTGCATTAAAACAAATAGCGTAGGGGGAAATTCAGAGGAAGATTTACAGTTTTCTGCTTTATTTAGACAGCGAAAATGTTTATCAGTTTAATATAATCACATATCAGGCCCAGATGTGTTTCGTCTGCTCCTTAACAAAATAAAGTTTACTCCGCCGATATTCATGGGTAGCAGACTGTGTGGGAGTCAAGTGAATTGGGACTGGAAAGAGGAATTGTTACTCTAGAATGCATCTTTAAACCAAGTGCAGATTATGAGGATGGATATATATATATATTTATAGAGGTGTGCACATCCAACTTGTATTTAGGCCAGGTACTATAAAAGCCACACACTGGATTAAAGTTCCTTATTTTATTATAACGCAATATTTTGACCACGTGGTCTTTGTCAGGCAAACCTCGCTGCGTTCTATCATTAAAAAAAAAAAAAAAGCTCAAATAAACCAACAATAGAGCAGCAGCATCTTAGAGGTGCAGATGCCATCAAACCCATATGAAAACGCACTGCGCTGTAGTTATATATAATCATTACTCATTTGCAGCACGCACAAGGTAATGGATTTAATTGGTTTTGCTTGATAATGACATGAAGTGTATGGGTGTAGAAATTCACCTGACTGTCTTGCCCTGTTCCTTCAGCATTTTCACCATGTCTGCAATTGGATACTGGGCTTTTGCTGCACACAGACCCCAACCTACACAAACGTATACACAGTTAGTATCAGCATACACACATTTATATGCAGAATGAACACAATACATACTTTTTACTGTGCAATATACATTTTGCTATATTGATGATCTTACAATCCACCCATGGTTGCCTGTGGTACTGCAGTTAAGTGGCATTTGATTAACTGGGATTTACTATTTGGGATTGTTCCTTAACGGGTTTTACACCCTTGGAACAAGTATAATGGTGTTTAATTTGTCTAAAATCTAGCAGATCTTTAACAGTGAAACAACAGGGACTCAACGGACTCTCCTCCCCTACATTCCTTCACTAGTTCTCCCCCCTTCTCTACTTAGTCCTTCCATCACCACAATCTCTTCTCTTTATTAAATCATAGGGGTTCAATGGTCTGGGAGACATTATTGAAAAGAAAACCCTCTTCGCTGGAGCCCTGTGTATTTGTTAGTGTGTGTGTGTGTGTGTGTGTGTGTGTGGTGTGCGTTTGGGCGCTCTGCGTGCAAAGAACTCCTTTCTCCGCCTGCGAGTAACCCCCGTTTAACCCCGGTGGTCAGGTATCTTGTAGAGTTCAATGTTGCTCCTAATCAAGTCCCCTTGAAATGATCCAACCTGGTCACCCGCAACCCAGATCCTCTGACTCCCCAGATCACTGCCATGCTTTTGTTGTTGACAGTCCGTGGAGAAATCCGAGTCTGTATTAAACAGCTCTCACGACTTTCGCCGTTTCGGTAATCAAACCAGTGTGTCAGACCACACGGATACGCTTGCATTGGTTTGGTAACGTCACAAAAGAACATCAAAGGCAATCCAAGTGATCTGAATCGAGTCAACATCGGTCAGGTCAAAGTGACCGACTCCTCTCGGCTCTGGCAAAACTCTCTCCCTCTCTTGTTTTAGACCAAATTGATTTTATAACTTCATAGATCAAGACGGAGTCGCCGCCTCAGTCTGACGAGTCAAACTCGTCCTTCTTTGCCGTCGTGGTAATAAATATCCAGTATCGACACACTGTGCGTCACTGGGGACCAACTGGCTGACTTTAAATGCACAGATGTGGAAACATATCTGAGTCAACAGCTCCATCTCATGGTTACGGTGCCTCTCCACGCCTACCCTCTAATATTCTGAGTTACGTCTCAATCATACCGTGATCCTGACCACTTCCCGTGGTCCTGTATAGCTTCCAACTCTTCCAGGATTTTTATTGGCAAGGCGGGACATGTAATCAGCTCTTTTGCCACACAAAGCTGATCAGAAGGGAAGAAGCAGTTGGGTGTTATTGACCCCGACAGTCTTAAAGCAGCATCTGGAGTACAGAGGAGGATCCGGCGGCCCTGCGGTAAAACAAGTCTGACAGCACAGGTGTGCCCCGTCTCAGTCTCTCTGATGTCCACCCAAGCTTCCCCCTCCTCTAAATAAAGCTTTCCCCCCGCAGGCTTGGAAAGGAGCTGGATGGGCTGTTGCCTAGGTCCACAAAAGTGCTACTGGAGCCACGAGGATGTGTACAAGATTAACTTTGATCCTTAAAAAAAAAACAAAAGACATCCTCTATTGTTGCCCACTGAATACTATTCATAACATTTTATGTGTGTGTACCTGGTGTGATGATGATGTTGTTGGCTTCCTTGATCATGTCAATGGACTGGTCCACATTGACTTCAGTGTGAGTGCCAACAATCTCCATGGGTTTCCCCCCAGCTGTAGAGGTGGTACCATACCCACCCAGGATCACGTTTGGCAGGGAGCGGTTCATCGCCTTGGAAGAGGAAGGGTTCAGATACATGCTGCGATCTAGTGGTTATGGTTGATGGAGTGTCTGTGTGTGTGTGTGTGTGTGTGTGTATATATAACTACTCACCACACACATGATGTAGGAGAGGATGGCACCAGAGGATCCAATAAGAGCCCCAACGATGGTCATGAGGTTGTTTTCTAATAGGAATCCTTCAGCGCAGAGTGCCCATCCAGAGTAACTGTTCAACACTGTGATGACCACAGGCATGTCAGCGCCCCCGATGGCGGCTGTCAGTGTCACACCCTGTGGGGGACAACCACAGTTACCATTATAGACGGAAGGAGCCAGTATAAACATGAATAATCTGATGAAAGCCAGTTAAAGCTGCTATGCGCAGTATTCCATCTCTACCAACAGCGAAGGTGAATTACAACAAGCCATTACAGTTCAAAACAAGCTGGACTTTTCTCCTCCCCTGCAGCAGCTCTCTGTCACTCCTCTCCCCTGTCCATCAAAAAAAACCTCACACGCTACAGGTGAACAGATTCCTGGGAGGAGTTTATCATCTGGCAGGCAATGTAAACATGGTTTAGAAAAGGGGGAATCAACACACTGGCTGACCTGCAGTGGCAGACATTTGTTGTGAAGCTTAAGATATCTTTTAAGATATAGATATATTTTATCTTAAGATAAAATGACAGAAATTTCACACATGGCAGCTTTAAACCATATTTGTACTGATCAAAGTTTCTAAAATGAAGGATAAACATAGAATTCTTATGAAGATTTTTACACCATGCATCATCTCCTATAAAGAATTCATATTGACATTTATAATGTACTGTATTATTAAATAAATGTGATATTTTAGTCTTTGTCCCAGGGTCTCACCATTATGGTGGAAAGCCCAGACACCCCCACAAGACACCCCATGCCCGTGTTATAGCTGGTACTGAGCATGAAGGGCACCATGCCTCCCACAGAAGCTGCCATCAGACCAGCGTTCAGCATGTGGCGTCCCGGCAACAGCAGGGGTGCAGAGTTCAGAACGCCTAAAATCCAAGCACAGATAATATATAGAAAAAGAAAACATCCTCAAAATGTCAGCGTGTTCTGTGTGTAGATCATGTAAAATATAGGACTGATAAAAAGGGAAAGTACACATTTCTCATTTTATACAATAAACCAGAGTACAGGACAACGACCGGGGAGAGCAGCAGTTAAAGCCATACATCTATGGGGCCTAAGTTAGGGTAACTGACAAGATAAAACATGTCAGCTGGCTGCTCTCTTGTGTCTGAGGTAAGAGGAATGTCCCAAGAGTCCTCTGTCCAGGCCACTAATCAGTCATCTGAGAATCTGTCCATAGATCCCATCCATAGATCAGAGAGCAGCCCTCCACAAAGCAAAACCCAGACAGCCACTGTCCTGCTCACAGAGACATCCCGGAAACCTTCTCATGTATTCCTCTTCATCAGTCACACTACAATCTAAATGAGTGTACACACACACACACACACACACGCTCGCACGGCCTGGATTTACCAGAGGATCTTTGGCTTTAACTAGATGAAAGGATGCAATCAGTACCAGAGGACATAGAGCTCAGTGTGTTTACGTGAATGTTAATGTCTGTCTGAACTGAAGTACAAGGATCAGATTTGTACAAGGCATATTGACTCTGGAATATCTCATCACCTGTATATACCTAAATATCTATAAGTACATAGAGTGCTGCCAGTACGTTTATTTAGAGAAAGATCCAGCACCTTGAAGCTTGCCGTAGGCCACCAGTGAGCCACTGAAGGTGACTCCTCCGATGTAGGTGCCCAGATAGGCCACGGTCTTCACTACATTGGCGGCTGGGTGAGCATCCAGGTGGGGATACTCGATCATAAACTCTGCGACGCAGGTGAGCACGGCTGCCAGCCCCACCAGGCTGTGGAAAGCTGCCACTAGCTGAGGCAGGTCGGTGATCTCAATACGCTTGGCGATGGTCAGACCTAAAAATAACCGAAACAAAACAAAAACGAGAGATATATACGCAACACGGTTGAGATACCGCAACTGGATAAATGCAAAAGAGAGTTAAAAAGAGAACTATACATGCAAAGCTTCGTATTTCAGTAAATCCCAGTGTGTTTTGAGCCAAGTTATGCATCCGCCACAAATATTTTCATGCACTATGAAAATAATACTAGAATAAAAACTACAATATGTCTGGTGAAAAGGCAGGCACCTGTTTTCAGTTACTTTTCTGTTCGTATTGGGCATTGGTTTCAAAAGGAACCAAATAGTCTTGAGTCACGCTCTAACGTGTGTTGCTGAAAACCTAATAAAATAGCTTTCTCTGAAGGATAGGTTTACAAATTTTAGGCCGAGTAAACTCTCGTGCTTTGGCACTTGTTAGTGTGTGTAACGTCATTCATCATATACCGCTATCTAAAATTACCATTAACATTCAGACACGAGGATATCAACTCGGCCCTTTATCTAGACAGGGTGATTGATGTTTCGTCATGCTTCAGAAAATTCAGTCTAATTTTCAAAGACAATCAGATACAAAGTTGATAGCATGCAAAACAGTCATCATTCACAGTTTTCTAAATAACAGTGGGGTTGAGCTTCAAAGGAAGACCTACCCAAACTTTTACACTCTTGTTTCAACTTAGTCCAAACTCAAACAGAAATGGCTCCTATTCTACTACAGCCACTGTCTCCATGCCAGGATTAACATTACATGCTCCCTCGTTAGAGGGAATACTGATGATGGGATCCTTATTTAAGCAATCTGAGGAGGTATAGCTATATACAGTATAACCATGTACAGAAAAAAAACCAACAACTTAATGTTGAAAAGGCATATTTTAACACAGAGCTCCCCATCTCTTAAGGATGTTGTTGCGACATTGCTCCAGTCACGTTCTGAAGGCTGAAAAGAAGGAAACTTGAAAAAAGTGCAGCGGCAATTCAAAGTTGCATAAAAATTGAAAAGATCTGGCAGTGTCTGTGTCGCACGTGAGAATTGTTCCTCATCTTTAAAAACAACAAAAAAAAACAAAAAACAAAACCATTCGGTACCTACCCAGGGTTCCTCCGGTGGCCATGGCCAGAGACATCTGGGAGAGCAGCTCCGGGGAGGGTTTCAGGGAGCCGAGGGTGGCGGCAATCCCCCCAGCCACCCCCATCATGCCCAAAGCATTGCCCAGACGACTGGTGCGCTGGGCAGAGAGGCCGGCCAGCGCCCCGACACAGCACAAGCCTGAGCCCAGGTACATCATCTACAGCAACACCAATCACAACCACAACAGTGTTAGCCATATTGTCACACATTCAGACATCTCATATTGTGTTATAGACTGTTGGAAACAAGCCTGAACTGTTGACAGATTGAGAGCCAGTACTATATTAAATATATTTTCAGCCACCTGCTCAATGTTGTATCCAGCAGCCAATGATGCTCCATATCCGCCTACGAAGGCAGTCGCAGGCAGGGCGTACAGGTAGTTGTACTCGGGAGGATCGGTGGGACGCTTGAACATGTCTAACATCCTCTGGGTGATGAGGAAACCACCTGCACACATAGAAACACCAGCCACAGGGCAAGAATGAAAAAAACAACAACTTGTATTTCTGTCCATTACATTTTCATTCCAAGTTAAGTGTCGAAGGTCAGACCAGCGATGTTGATGGAGGAAACGAAAGCAGCAGCCAGAGCCAAACTCTCAGGCAACGTGGAGGGTGTGAGAGCACCGCCCATCAGAACCAGACCTCCTACTGCGGTCAGACCTGAGAAACAGGCACAGAAACACAGTAAAATAACAAATGGATATGAAATGCAAACTACTGTGGTATTTCTAAACCAGAAACTGTACCCTTACCCGAGATGGCGTTGGTGACAGACATGAGGGGCGAGTGCAGAGCGGGAGTCACGCCCCACACGGTGTGGTATCCCACAATCCCGGCGAGGCCGAAGGTCGTCACCATCTGAGTAAAGGCTGCGTTGGGGGAGATGATGCCCAGCGCCAGACAGGTGGACACTCCTACGAAACACACACACACAGCAGAGCTCCGTGTGTGCGTGTGTGCAAAATCATGTTTCTTTGAGGCTCACGTCTGTCTGTGTGTGTGTGTGTGTTCGTCCAAAATCTGACCTGCGGTGTAGATGCCGGCAGAGGTCATGGTACGGTTGAAGGGAGAGACCACAGCCGCCTTCTCAGCTTGCAGTTCAGCCACCGTC
>OMKK01043037.1:0-15501 GCA_900302305.1 Polymixia japonica | reverse complement strand
ACAGTCAATGTTAAAAGACTGTGTGTCTCCTTTGGGCTTCAGGGCTGCAATGATAACTTTTCAGCTAATCCGATTAGTACTGGGGGGCCTGGTGGGATTTGACTTCCAAACCTGAGGCCTGAGCCTTATCTGCTCCTGTTCTGACTCAATGTTGCATGGAAAAAAGCATGCGCACACACAACTACTGATCTGCGGATCTGGACAAAACTCCTGCCTGTGTGCATATGCATGTGTTAGTGCGCATGTGTGCATGTTGTGGAGGGGAGCATATCTATGTTCCCAGGGTCCTATGTTCCCAGGGCCAATTTCCCAAATGCAAGGTGGCAGGGGAAGACTCATTAATATTCATAAAAGAAGCGCTACCTGATTGGCCGATAAAACATTCCGGCTCTGACACGTTGCGTTACTGATAAAGGCTTTAAAAACCATGGCAACCCCAAACACTATGCAGAAATCACTGCTGGTTTAAAAATGAATGACTATTTTGGTCCCAATGGCTCATAAATTAGGTGGCGCTGATTGGGCCATGCGGCATATCACACGATGGCACATGTTCAGCTGCTCAAATGCCGCTGGACTGCGCACCTTATCGGCCAATATCTTCCCCAGAGTCTTCCCCTGTCACCCTGCATTTGGGAAATTCGTGACCTGACCTTTACCCTAATCTTAACCATTCGAAGAACATAGGACCCTGGGAACATAGGAATGACTCCTTTTTGAGTCCTGGGCCTCCTCCACCACCAGGCAGGAACCAGAGGAGGAAATCAGCAGCAAAGACAAAGCCAGTCTGTCAACAGACATCAGCTGGGCAAAGTCTTCAATCAGCAGTGCTACTCTCAATTACTCCAAACCTGGAGGGAGCGCACCAATCAAGCAATCAACTGCAAAAAAGACTCTCAGTTCTCCTCTAGTGCTGGAGAGGAAGGTGGTGCTTCTGGCGTGAAGAGCCCTGAGATGAGCGACCGCTGGCCTAAAACTGATTTTTATATTTTGTATTGTATTTTGTATAGTTTGGATTGACATATATTAATTGGACCGTTTCTGTCCCTTCCACACAAGTGGAAAACCCCCAGAGGAAGGAGTGAGGCTGAGATTATGAGTTGGACTTTGGATAACAGACAGTAAGATTATTCTCTCCCCTCGTCCCTGAATGTTCCTTTCCTCTGTGTTTCCCCAGGTGGATGCTACTGTGTGAAATCCCAGTAGAAAGATACCCCAGTTCAGGAAGAACCTACATTTTGTTTAACCTCCCAGTCCTTGGTTCCACTATTATAATAAACTGTATTATTTTGTTTCACTTCAAGTCTGTGCCTGGTGCTTAATTTCCAAGTATAAAGAGGCCTCTTGGTATCAGATTTGCCTATGTGTTGTCTTTGTCTGAGTCAGATCTAATATGTTCTGCAAAAACCACTGCTGAATATTTGGATGTGTTGACATGACATGACATGACCTGGCCTGGGACGAGGCAGTGAGAGCCAGAATTATTGGCTTGTCAAAGGGAGACCAGACAGAGGGAGAGATGGGAAGTGAGAAATGACAGAGGTCACTTTCACACATGGAATATGTGAGTTTGCCAGATAACTTGGCACGGTAATGTGTGGCTCATTCACACAACTGACAGATGAGCAGAGCTGAATAGAACCAAATTATTCTGTTCTTGCTGCTATTGTGATCATTTATCTTTAAAACCTTTACTTGAAAATAAGAGATTTCACTTTGCAAACTATCTGGGTTTTGATTTTGTCATCCAATCCTGGATGCCTAGGCTTTAGGACTAAGACTGGTCTAATGTGAGGTCATTTTTACCAATTATTGGGTTTAATCACATTACACATTAGTGTCATGCATGTTTGGTTCATTATTATAATGCTTTTATTCTCATGTCATTCAAATGTCATTATGGACATTTTCAGATGTCTTGACAAATTTGCCAAAGCCAATTATTGAAAGTTGACTCCTCTCTTCCTCTTCTTTCATTCACAACCTACACCTACAGTAAACCTAAAACTTCTATTATATTTATAGAATGTTGAAAAGCGCAGAAAATGAGTTTGCCCTGTCTGTCCAAGGAACACAAGCGTTGTTTACATCAGAGACAGAGTCAGAGCCCAGCAATAACAGAGCTGAGAGAAACAGCAGTGGGAATAATGAGTGGGCTCCTTCAAGGGTGGTCTCTGCATACAGTTGCTCATTATGCACCTAATACACAGACAATAGCTTCAGACGCTAATCCCAGCAGTCACAACATGAACTTCCTTGTTTGATTAAGCCTGTCAGTTTGGGTCTCCGGTAGATCTCTAGCTGTTCGCTGCAAAAAAAGTCATTTAGTTTACTTTTTTGTAAAACAAGTGCGAATTCGCAATAGCTGCGACCACGTACGTGCATGCATTCACACACACACACAACCTCACAAACACCTCCAAAAACTACTCTCTACTTGGTCCAATGACAGGCGTGAGTTATGAAAGGAGCACAGCTAAAGTTTTGGGGGGGCGGGGCTAACACACCAATGAAAAAGGAACTCTGCTGAGTCCAATGATGCCTCCCACAAGAGTCTGTGACAAATGGCCTGCAAGGCTCTCAGGCTATTCAACTGACAGCCCTGGGGCCTGTTGTCAGACATGTCAGCTCAATATAATAATTTGCTCATCCACAATGACATTAGATGGCTTAGCAAAGGAAACGCATTGAAACGATTTTGTGAACTAAGGGAGGAGATCCTGGCATTTCTCCATAATTCAAAGCAGAAAAAAGCCCATACTTTTCTGTCTCTAATGGAGAATGGCGAGTTTCAGTCACGCAACTTGTGGAGAGACTTCATGAATTTAAAGAAAGCTCACACTAATTTCTGCTGATCTATGTCCAGGCAAAATGCTCCGCTTCCCCACATTGTGCAAATCGCAGGCAGGACTACAAATCACCGAGGTGATGACAGGATTTATAGAAGCATTGAAAACCAACTTTGCCACTAGGTTTGATAATTTCAGTATTCCCACTGAAGTGATGAGATTTATGAGTTTGCATTGAAAGCAAAGGAGCTGGTAACGTCACTGAATGAGGTGTCTTTAGAACTCAAACTCATTGACATTCAGTCATCAGATGACCTGCGACAGTCATTCCAGCTGGCAGGTTCTGAAAAGTTCTGGAATCATTAAGTCAGCTACGAGAAATTCCCTCATTCATTGCGTTTTTTATCCTCACATTTGGCTAAACTTACACATGCAAATCGTCATTCTCACACATGAATGCCATTAAAACTAATAATTGCGCATCCCTCACTGCCCAGCATCTGCACCACCGTATGTGTATCGCCATGACGACGTATACACCTGACTTCACTGCTCTTGCTAAATCGAAACAATGTAATTTCTCTCATTAGATGGTAAATGTTGGCTAAGTACATATGTTAGGTAACAGGTATGTTAGTCAAAGTAGTGACAAAGATTGATTTTTGAACAGGTTGTATTTTGCAGTTTGAATATTACTTACGTGTCTTGATATTCACTTAATAATGCCATATTATGCACTTACAGTAATCTAGCTATTGATGTGGTATGGCTCACATGGACTGATTATTGAGGTGTCTGATGCAATTTCAATATAGAAATACTTTTCCTTGATAAAATACTATGCACTGATATGTTGTTCTTATTCTATTCAATACCATACTATGCATTCATGTTTTGTTGGTACAGTTGTGTGCACTTAAGTGGATGTTGTCTGTTAGTTAAATGAGTGAAATTCTAAATGTCTGTGATATGGCTCACCTGGACTGATTTCTGAACATGGTGTATATTGCCATCTGAATGAAGAAATGCTTTGGACCTGTGTCCTGATACAATACAATGCACTGATGTTGTTATGCATAAAAATACAATATATGCACTCCTATGTTGTTGTTGTACTTCACTGTATCTGTTGATCACTCATATTTCAAACCATATTTCTCAGGCCTCTCATTTTATATGGATCTGTTTAGAAGTTATGCGCCTTTTTGTTATAAGCCACACCCACTGCCACACCCCCTTTTTGCCAATTGGCATGAACAGTTAATCAGCTCTCCTTTAGCTCATGACTGACCTTTCCACAAAATCTTGGAATCCCCTTTTAGCCAATTGGCATGAACACAAACACACACCTTCACACACACACACACACACACACACACACAAAACCAAAACCATGACCTCCATTGACCTCCATGCCAAATTACAGCCTCCTAGGGCGAAAACTGTGGCCACCAAAGGGTGGGGAGATTTGTGTGGACCGACCGACTAACCGACCGACCGACCAACCGACCAACAGAGCAAGCTATAGAGTCAATACAGTCTTTTGGGGCAATCTGTAACTCTAAAAAACAATCCCTTAATCATCCAAAACATGTCCTTTTTAAAAAGGCTATGCTCATCCGTTCACATCCTCCAAATCCAGCAAATATTCAGTCATAACAGAGCTGTGTAAACCTTTGTCATAAAGCCATGCATGAATACCAGCAGCCAGTTAATATAAGAAGGAAATTACCAAAACAAGGAAGTTAGTGTCAAACAACCAAGCTATCATGTTAGACATGTCTTTTGAAATGTTTTTAATTACACGAAAAATACAGATCACTAGTATCAAGACAATTAAGAATTTAAGACTCATAACTAGGTTAAATGAGTTGTTAAGTTTGATATTTCTTGCAGTGTTACTCATCATCCTCACCCACCACAACAGTCCAAATCAGCTGGGACACAACAAACCAGACTCATTTCAATGGCCTAATCCTTTACATGTCTGGCTGGCCACACACTAAACAACAGATGTGTGTTTTTGCTGATAAACTGATGTGTGATGATGTGGAATCTGAAGCAACAATAGGGCAAATCAGAGCAATTATTGGATTATGCGGACTAGCCTTGGCTAACCTCAACTGCGTCTGCTCTGCATATTTTTGGCTTAGTGGTGCCGCTAGCTGTACCGAAAGAGACACAGACTGCCACCCTGCCTGCATAAGGAGCTGTGCTGGAACAGGGATTTGGGATTCCAATTCTTATATTATCATAGTGAAAAGGGCCCTGGTTGATAGCAGTTAATAACATAATTTATACACATGGTATTCTGGATAATGGCATACTCTGGTTAAGGCCTTACTCAGGATATGCTGTTTATAAGCATCTTCATATCCTTACCATGAACATCACTATATACATGAACAGTACACTGTGTATTAGCAAGCAAACCAAGCTTGTGCTAATCGTACAAAACAAAAGTAAACTGGATAAGGTGTTTACCTACCTCAGTATACCAGGTTTTTGTAATACTGATACATCCCAACTGGTCTTTTCAGGTTTCTCATAATCATGATATGCACTTCCCTTTGTCATTGACATTACACGCACCATCATGGACATTAAGGGAATGTTGTTGTGTGTGTAAACATAACCTTCCCCCTTTCAAAAATAAATGGTGGCCTCCAGTCATGTATCCATGTTTGTCCTACATGTACTGTTAAATCACTGTATGGGGAAATCCACCTAAGAGGGTGAAACGACCTGGCCTGTAAGTGTGGATGACAGGGAGGGCAGTCTCTCAGCACATAACCTGGTGTGGTCCTAAACACCCGGGGGACAACGTCTGACCTACCTGACATCAAAGAGCACGCACACGCTGAGAGCCTGTAGATCTGAAGTGGATATGAGAGCTCCTTGCCTGTCTGATGTGGTTATGCTTTGTGAAGCAGCCTTTGGCACAAATCTCCCCAGCAGTCTGTTCCCCTGGTTCATTCACAGTAAAGGGCTCGTTCTTTCACAAAGAAAGATAAGGAAGTGGTTCGAAATCTTGCTTTACTTGCGTGTAAAAGACGCCCCTTTTTCTACAAGCACAGAGCACATCACAGCAAGCATGTCAACACCCAGCACACACACACCAACAGAAACCCTCAGTTGCATCTAGAAAACACTGGCCTTGGAGGGTCACCTGCATGCCCTAGCTGGTTTACTGCAAACACATATCAATTTTAACAAGTAATCTACTATCATATTATATTACATATTATGTTATAAAATTGTTATTCTTAATTCTATCATAATTCTTAAAACAAGTGAACATTTTTGCCAATGGGATGAGATAATTCCACTTGTTTTCCAACGCAGTTTCACTTGTTTGAGGAATTTTAGCTAGGTAGAAAAATGGAGATCATTTGACTAATGTCAAGAAAGTAACACTTGATTCAAGAAAAGTTTATTTTTCCCTTTTTTATGGAAAATAAGACTAAAAAGCCTACTAGATGAAATTACTTGTCAAGATGTATATTTTCTGCCATACAGCAACCCTGATTGGTGGCAACTTGTGAACCAAAACAAAGTGGCCATGCATGGGGATGTTCTCCAACTTGTTACATGGATGTTAATGTGCCTTCCAGCCTCTTACAAACAGTCCCCACCCCCTTCATTTAAAAGAGCCGCTAATTATTCCCGCTGGGTTAGAAACTTCTTAAGCCACTGCATTAATTTTTCAGCGTTCTACCCTGTGGCTGAGGCTTCATTAAAAGAGAAAAAATTATGTTTTATTTATACTAGTATCTGATGTATTGGCAGTGAGCGTTGGTTGTTTCTCTGCATCTACTTCCCATCAATAGACACCCCTACGGAGGGCTTCTGGGTCTGGCATGCAGGGTGCTCCATAGCCAGGGGATAGCTAATTAAAGGTCAACAGGATAAGTACTATGTCTACATCAGAGGGGGGCTTTTGTTTAGTTATAAACAAAAGTCAGATAGAAATTTTGCATATAGGCCTAAGGCAAAAGGGTTTATCCCAAATTCACTGAGCGGTGGTGGAAAATTTATACCCACTCGTTAGAAACAAATCATCATCTGATGTTATTGCTTTCTAAAACCAGAAAAAAATACATTGCATTTACAGTAGGCTTGTTGATAAATTATGGAATTGTATCCAAATGCTTTTAAACTGCCGAAGGGAACCAATACTTGGGAAGTGGGAAATGAGTCAATCCGGTTCCAAGAACTGAAATTACCCAAACTGCAGCAATTTTGGGAAACGCTGAGTAAGTATGTTTTGTTGGTAGAATCCTATGTTATCCAGAATGCATAAATATCCATATTCTGTAAGACATAATTGGATTTCCTCTCTCTAAATGGATTGTCATGCATGAACTAAATGCTTAACCACAAGTATGGAGTATTGCAGCCAAGGAATGAATCATTAAAAAAAATAACTAATATATGAAACCAAGGAGACTTTGCCGCTAATAAAAAAAATGTTAAGTGATACCGGTTGCCTGACGATAGACAAAAATGACATTTTAGACACGTTACAAGGTAGACAGGATCTGGAAAAGAGAACGATTCCTTCTGAGTCTCATATTGAAGTGGTTGAAAGATGAGACATTAAGGTAGAGGGGCCAGGTGTGAGGCCTCGGCTGTTATTCCAACACTATAAATAAGAGTTGTTTCCCATCATGCCTCTGACGACAGCACACTGACTCGCTGGTGGAGTCTGACAAAAGCCCTTCTTATTCCCGACCTGCGGTCATCACAGTAATGGATATCCTGACAAGCTGCTAGCTCGGGGCCAACTACACAGGCTTTTGGTCGACTGAGCAGCAGAACTGGCTGGTTTGAAGAATTCACTACTGTTTGAAACTCTGTGGGACTGGTCACAGAAACCAAGTGCTCTGCTGACTTTCAATCAAAGAAGTCATATTTCTTAAAGGTCGTAACACGCTAGGGCGCGTAAACAGCAGACACACACATGCACACATTCGTCCACAAAGGAAACACAAGTCACAAATACTACTTTGATTTTGAAAGCTTGCCAATAATTACAGCTTGTTCTCTCACACATTTACAACATTTTTGGTCCCTTAACTGAATATTGTGTGTGTGTGTGTGTGTGTGTGTGTGTGTGTGTGTGTGTGTCTGTCTTTGTTTGTATGTGTATACAGTATATTAGGGATTCACTGATGCATCATCTGATTTGGGCTTTAAAAAGGACAGAAAAAGTCAGAAAAGGTCAGAATCGAGTCCAATTGTGTTTTTAGGGATGATTGACGCCGTTTGTGTGACACAACCTGAAAGTGCTGAGTGTGAAAAATGTTAAAACTTTTGGTACTCAATCCCCAAAGGTGTTAAAAATATTAGCCATAAGCCCAATATTTGCAACGGCGAGAATGCTACTCAAACGCGCACATAGCGAATGCACGACCCAGGCACACGCACCTAGCTTGCGTTCTAGTCCATCTCGGATACGATACAATGGCAGACCAGACAGAACTATAGTTTAGATGTAATGTTTCGTGCAACATTATTGAAAAAATAATCTTCCCTTTGTCAACCCAATTAAACATGGTTTAACAGTTTTAGTATGCCATTATTATTTATTTTTTCCAATGTGTATAGTTACATAGTAGGCCCTGCTGATTATGACCAGTTTGTATGGTAAGTATTGATCAATTTGGTCTTTGCGTACCCTTTTGTCTAATAGTTGTAGGCCTATGTTTTTAATCTAATCATGTAAGGTAGGTTTATTTAAAGGTCTATAAAGGCTTTTATATATAAATATTTATATAAAACATATTTAGCCTTGGTTGCAGCTGTATAGTTCATACTTTAAATACAATGTTACAACAAGAAATGTCAAACTTAACAAATTGTGGAAACAAAAGGAAAACCCAGTTGTGTATCGTTCTCATTATGCTTGTCAAGAGCAAATCGCTGCGCTCGTGTCCTGTTCTCAGACTGCAGCTCGTACACCCGCCCAGTCTGCTCAACATGACACTTGATCATGTATCATGAAAATAAAACTGCAGCACCTCACGTCTCCACTGATTTTGGTGGCTTCAAGATCAGAAGCAAATCCTGGCCAGCCCCCAGGCGTCAGGTCTCAGCCTTGAAGCCACTTTGACATGGTGGCCAACGGTGGTACTGCAGCCTAAAATTCACCTGCAGCCCAAAAAACCTTTTTCCCGTACACAGCCATTGTAAAAGTCAGTCCTCTAAAACTGTTCAGAATATACCTACAACACCATACAAGACCTTAAAACACTCTTTGAATTATGTATTTTTTAACCATGAAGGCCATCTGTCAGTTGTCTTTGTACAGTCCGGCTTCATTAAGATATGAAGTATTTTACATGAGTAGCGCACTGGTATTTAATATGTAGAGATAAGAACTGATAACCGAAAACGGAGGTTTGGGATTAGGTGTGTTTTCTGTGTTTGTTCTATATAGACAGTAAGCTAACTATATTAGCCTTGCTTGTAGCCTACTTCACATGTATTCTACAGGTATATCTGGCGAACTCAGATAGTCTAACATTACATGCCATTTGTATTTTGTTCACTTCATGTTCTTTTCATTTTTAAAATAAATTATTTAAAATGACTTTAAATGTACGCTATTTCTAATTTAATTTAATGACAGTAACTTGTGCACTAGATCACCCCCACTTGTGATTGCACACATAAAATTGTAAACAAATTGTAGCTGTATCAATAAAATACACACGTCATAGGGCATAAAAACAGATATCAAAATATTCCATGCCAAGATTGACAACCTTACATCAGCGCAATAATCTAACTGCATTCAAGGTAGAATATGTGCAAATCCCAGCTAAAGGCCAAAATAGTGAGTTATCCATTAACTTGACAGTAATGCTTTGTTAGGCCAGGGGTCCAATATAATATCTGGAACAACTGTATTTGTCCTCTCTTTACTTTATTACAAACAACATTTTACTAACAAGGGTCTTGTCAGGCAATTGAATCATTTCGCATCACATCGTCGACACTCCCAGCTGCAGCTGCTCGCTCCCAACCTTCTCATTGGCGAGAGCATGACTGGGCTCGCTCGCGGGCACGCGGGAATACGTAAGCAGACACTACTGCGCATGGCCGACGGGCCTTACAATCACGGAAGTAAACCAGGAAGAAAAATACTTTTTTGGCTTCATGTGCTGGGTGAGCAGCTTACGTTCAAATGAACGGGCGGCCATTTTCCCGTTCATCCTCCAGTTAATATAGAACCTCCTTGGTCCTGGCCAATAAACACACACCTGTGACCACAATTAGAATTTCAGTATTGCTGCACCAATTCAACAATTGCACAATTAATGGCGATATCCAGATAAATGTTAATAGCATGCTTGATTAGCCTGATTAGCATGTTTTCCACTGTGTCTGGGTGTTGCTTGGCAACCATTCTGCTGATATTTTAGTCAGCTCCGTGTCGTGCCTAACAATGCCCCTTAGGTGTTCTAAAATCACTATAAAGCACAGCCTCTTGTGGCTTATTGCTTTATTAAACAACACTGTAGACAGAACTTTAGCCACTAGTGGCCACCAGCAGCCTGCAGGGTTGCGTATAAACAAAGAGTGGAACGAGGCCAATGATTCAAGGATTCTTTTTTTTTTAAACTTTATTTTACTAAAAATGAAAGAAAAGTAAAACATAAACATACTAGCATTAACTAATGTGTTACCCCCAAAACTGTATAATATACAGTCTCTGTGTGTGTCTGTATCTGCATGTTTGTGCATGTGTATATAAATGAGCTGTCCTTCAACAAAGCCCTATCGGTGTCCTTTTTATCCCATCTATCAGACATCAGGGGAGCTGTCATCTGAGTGTGCCACGCCCGAAACAACGGGATCAAACTGGCAGCATATCTCTGGTCCCTCAAGCGTCTCTCCCCCGCACCCCCGCTGAGAAGGGCTTAATGCTCTCAAAGAGAATAGCAGAGTGATCACAGGTGCACTGCTGCGTTAATGAGGGGAGAGGCCACCCCCTGAACCCAGCCCAGCCTCACTACTGCTGGTTTCCCATCCATGCCCCCCTCAAAATCCCCATTCTACTGCTTCACCAGAGACCCTTAGCTCAGTCTAAACTCTAATCTTTTATTTTGCCGGGATTCTTTTAATTAGAAGTAATTAGAATTTAATAATCCAGTAGCCATGCTGGTAATGGTTGTGGATGATTCACTGTTGCATTGAAATTAAGTTCCACTGTTTTATAGACACCAGAGAAATGGAAATGAGAGAATGTTATGGTAATGTTGCTGTGGTTTGAGTGGGTTTTAAATGGCTTGTGTATGTTGGTATTGAAGGACTCTAGCAGGCCAGTGTTTTTCAGTGTAAGGTATGCCAGTCATGTTGTGAGAGGTATATTAGGCTGCCATGCACAACTAAATGTGCACAAGGAATTTTTGACAGTACTGAAATGTCAACAGTGCCCAAGGAGACGCCTCATCATTATTGCCCTAATAACAAAACACATTTTTGACCCCTTGGTCCACTCTTTCCTGGGCGTGGTGCCTGTCTAGTTTCCCCCCCAACATTGCCTAGAGCATTGTTACCTTAAATACACACAATCACCGAATCTGTAGCCTGTGTCCCAATGGATAGGACACCCATACTAAAACAAGTAATTAAGTCCCATCTGAATGCAAACAGAGTGGAAGTGTGCTGTGTCCACAACCCAGTGGGGAATGGCTCTAAAACACCTTTTGCTAACTGAATTGTAAACATTTGATTGTTCTAGGGTCACAGAGATTTTATTACCTCTATTGTGTGATTGCTATAGCTCTCTTAACCACCAACATCTCGGTTGCCTGTAATGTTCTGGATCTCAGATTTCTCCTCCCATGGATGATCAATGCAAAATATATTATATACATCCATTTAACAATGCAGCATTTATAAATGCACATAGCTTGGGTCAAGCCTTTTTTGTTCTTTGGTTTATTTTGGTTTTCTGTTTTTCTGTACTATCAACTTACAATTAACTGAGTGCTTCTGCTTCAGTAGGCCTAAAACATGTTTTTCTGAATAACTTTTTCATATGTCGAGCAACATTAGAATTGTGTTGTATGTATGGTGTTGATTCTTCTTTGGAGGAAGAGGAAGTTGTAGAGTATAGACAGGAGGGTGAGGAAGCTGCATTAATTTATCCCCCTCATCCAGGGTGAATCATATCTGCTTCAATCTTATCAACCAAATCAGTTAGGCCAAGCTCGCCAAGCCTTTAGCACACTATGCATCTTAGACATGATCAGGGTTGCAGTTGCACATAAAGGGCCCTGTATAAAAAAAAAGTAGAGAATCAGATCAGACTGACAGATGTTGTATTTTGTCTAGTAAATCAGTAAACCCTTGTTTGATTAGCTGTTGTGGCACTGTGGGCAGCTGAAGGACGATAACTTCCAGGTGCTAGAGAGTGCAGCAGAGACATAGTGGCAGATAGATAGTGGTGAGCTGGGGGAACATAACCGATGGAGGTGGGTGGATGTGGGCTTAAGAAAGCACTGATGTGCTTTTGTGCGTGTTGTAGTTGGCACGGGATGAGTGCAGCCTGAAACTTCCAACCTCCAGCACTCTTCAGCTGCATGCAAGTCCCAGGACTCCATTCCCTCCACCAGAGTCGAAGGGTTGAGTGAGAAAACACGGAAGCCTCAGACATCCCTGAAGAGATCTACGGCTTCATCTGTTTTCACAACAAACTGCCTCTGTATTTCATATTGAAACACAGCCTCACCTTGGGGAAGGGAGAGACACAGCCTCCCTTTGCTCTGGCGAACACCACCCCAGCAGCCGGTCAGGCAAAGTCAAACACAATGACACATCTGTTGTCAGAACACAGCATTAACCAGCTGCATAGTTTGATATGAGGGAATATTGAGCATTCGCCTACTACTTTATCTTGATCTCTAGACTGTGGAACTCCAGTTCTCTCAGTACACCGCATAATATCAACAGCTAATAGAACCACTTGTTTTACAGACTTGGCTATGATGTGACCAGACCCTGAGAAGACTCTTAGAACTGGGACTGAGCTAGACAGAGGAAGGTGGGGGTTTCACACTGACACAGGCAGTTGTTAACAATGGGAATGCCAGCTGGAGATGGGAACTCTCCCAAGTGACACCTGTGGCCTGGCCATTTGTCAAGTGATTTGTGGGAGGTAGCGGCGCGGTAGTGAGAGGAGGAGGGGTGGAGGAGGGGGGCACAAGTAGAGTAGTAGCACCGGACCACACACAAACATCTGAATCTTGATTTCTCTCTCGATTGTTTGGGGGTTATTCAGCAGCTGGTGGAGGTGTCATGGAGACCCAGGGCTCTGGGTAACATCCTGGCATGACTGCTGACAGCAAGAGCTCTGCTGCCTCGAGCTGGAAAGGCCATTATCTGCTTGACTCCTGTTCAACTTTATAGGGTGTTTTGTTGGCTTCCTGCTGAATTTGTGGTGTCTAGTATGATTATAGTGTGGTGTTTGTTTACACTAAATGAGAGTTTTTGTTGTAATCAAGACTCACTTTATTATGTAAGTACTGTAAGTACTGTAAGTATTAAACAGTGACTGGAGCTGACTGAACAAATACCATGGCCAGGCTAACGAAATTGTTTCTGTTTTCTTGCTTTTCACGTGATTCTACCAATTCTTTTGGACTTCTTCTTTCCTAACATCTACCAACAGAAAGTGCTTTGGTTGGACAACGTTGGTTATTTTGATGAAAGAAGGGACAGGGAAGAAAAAAACCACTGAATCTTAGAAAGGGTTTGCAAGTCATGGACCCCAGGCAGCTGCTTCACTGGAGTACAAGAACTGAAGTAATCAAAAGACAAAGACTAGGTGACCCATTTTTATATGCTGAAACTGGTATAAATTAACTCAAGCAGAGACGATCACACCAGCAAGATCCACAGCCCGCACAACACACTTCTCTTTGATTGTGGCAGGTGATCTTTTAACAGCGTCTAATATCTGGGGGGAGGGAGCGAGGGGAGGATTTGATATTTAAGTATCTCTTTATCCTCCCTCTTTGAAACGTCAAGTTCAAAGATGCAGACCAATCACCTTGATCTGTGAGCCGAGACGAGCAGGAGAATTACCAAGCAGATCCCAACCAACATCATCGCATAGCGGAGGCCATGGCTTTGTTGGTGGCTGCAAGACAGTATACAAGGAGTGTTGTGAACAGTGATCACGTTAAATCAAAGGGAATACACATTCTTTTGATGTCTGTTCCTTGTGTTCCTGTCAGGCTTATTCGATCAAACCGGAGGGACTCTGTGTGTAGTGAAATGCTCATTGCATGTAAGAGCCTTTTCTACTTTTCTATGTATTTTATTCAATTAGGAGGTTTTCCAATCTCTCTGATGTACAAACGGTTGTATCCCTGCGTTTAAAGAGTGCCAGCCCTTTCAATCCATTTGGTTTTTTTAAATGTGCGAGCACACAATACTTGCAAGGTTATGTCTAGATAACAGCAAAGCAGTACATAATGAAAAAAGATGTTTAGCATGAAAAAAGGATTTGCTGCACTATAAATTGTCAATGTGTAACGTCCTGCCAGATCATTTAGGTCCAACCACTTGTAGTGTCAATCAGTGCTGATGTCTTAGGGAACTGGAACCAAGCCAGGCAGCAAGCTGAAAAAAACACTGATATCAAAGCAAAACCACAGCATATTCTGGCCTGCAGGTATGGCTTTTATAGAGACTTACATTATGTGATGCAAATGGTATGTTCTACTTTATCAACACCAGAAAGCAGGGAATTGTGTAAATAATATTGTCCATTACCATGAATCTTCCCTACAAGGAAGTGTTGTCTTATAGTTAAAGACTTTTGGCCCTTGTATGGTTTTGTTACTTTGCTTGAAGAATTACTGACTGATTCCAAAGTTTGAGTATTCAATGTGAATGACCTGTTTTGTTTGTTTTGGGTTGGTTCTATGGTGGAGGTTTTATGGTCAAAAACCATTGTGCATTTGTTTACCTTCAAAATACATTGTATATAAAGCAATTACTATTTACTTTGAATTGATAAGTGACCCTATGGGCATGACAGATCCCATAAAATTCATTGTTTATTTTAAAAATTATTTCAAAATGCCCATATTGCAGTCTTCATGATATGGATATTGCTTTCTTTAATATTGCGATATCAATATGAAATCAATATATTGTTCAACCGTAATCCTTAGTAGGCTAATCACCAATCTAATCTAAGTGAACATCTGACAACACTGAAGGATGGAAGATCTATCAGAACAACAATCACTGTTAAAAAGCATGGACAAACTGGGTAACCAGTAAGATCACTCAATCAAACCAGTAAGATCACTCAGTCAAACCAGTAAGATCACTCATCAGCTCAGCTGCTTTAATGTCACCGATGTAGCCTAAGTGATAACGCTAGTAGGTATAGTGATAACACTAGTAGGTAGTGATAGTGATAATGCTAGTAGGTAGTGATAGTGATAATGCTAGTAGGTAGTGATAGTGATAATGCTAGTAGGTAGTGATAGTGATAATGCTAGTAGGTAGTGATAGTGATAATGCTAGTAGGTAGTGATAGTGATAATGCTAGTAGGTAGTGATAGTGATAACACTAGTAGGTAGTGATAGTGATAATGCTAGTAGGCAGTGATAGTGATAATGCTAGTAGGCAGTGATAGTGATAATGCTAGTAGGTAGTGATAGTGATAATGCTAGTAGG
>OMKK01043034.1:0-10944 GCA_900302305.1 Polymixia japonica | reverse complement strand
CGGTCACTCAACTACAAATAGTTGTAATTCCACTTGTCTCCAGTGACAAGTTTGCCTTCAAAACAGCGAGCTTGGAGTTGAGTTATATACAGGTAAAACCAGTACTTGAGTGTGTGTGTGTGTGTGTGTGTGTGTGTGTGTGTGTGTGTGTGTGTGTGTGTGTGTGTGTGTGCGTGGCCAAGTCTAACCTGAGAGTGTCCAGCTCTTTGAGGTATTTGTGCTGGGCCTTCAGTGTGGTCTCCAGCTCCAGCTTGGTCTGGGCCAGCTCTCCCTTGAGCTCCTCCACTAGCAGCCTGTCAGCCTCTGCTGCCCCACTGGTACCAGCACCAGCCCCTCCTCTCTCCCTCTGCTCCTCCACGCCTGACTCAACAACCGATGACACGGCAGGCTGGAGCTCTGAGGGACAACAAGGTAGGGAACTTTCATCACGACTGGTCCTTTCGTTAAAAGCATTAGGTTTTAACTACTAGTTATGGGATTTATGAAAATATGCAAGACTACACCCACATATGAAATGATTTAATCAGAGGATTTGCTCAACAGTTGAATTCACAACTGCTAATTTTCCACTATGTCAGCGAATGTGTTGTGTTGTGAATGTGTGATATTTGTAGGCTGGTGACAAAATAATGCATAATGAATGAGTATCTACCACAATACCACCATCCGAACATTACAGTGTAAGAAAAGACAAGCGGTAGAATGAAAGCAGGGTAAACTCCAGACCTGGGTGTTGCTCCAGTTGCTCCAGTTGTCCACGAAGCTGATGGATCTCAGAGATGAGACTGGACCTGTCTGCAGCGTGGAGCGACCCCATGGCTTCTCTGTGCTGGGCGTCCTGGATGAGGAAAACAAACACGTCTGTTTGGTCAGTGACTTGCTCAGATTATAGCCAAAAAGACGGAAAGACAGGGGAGGTATACCCCCCCTCAAAAAAAATGTTTTGTCATTTATTTCATAGATGTCTGTAAGTTGAAACCCCACAGAACCATCAAAACTAACTATCAAGTACACAAAATAACTTTAAAGACATCAATAACTACTCTTGCCTCAGTCTGGCTAAATGGGAAATGAGGATTCAGATTCAACCAGATTTATTTTATTGCCTTTAGTGTAGAGGAAAGTGTCAAGAGTGAATATTATGACTTGACACCCTCTGCTATCCTGCACTTCAAAACTGGTGGACAACTTTCAGTGGGGTTGGAAGAGTGAAAATCAATATTGGCAATGTAAATAAAACATGTGAGCCACATACTTTCTTTCAAATTTCTTATTTTACCAACTGCTAATGTGCTTGCTAGCAGTAAATTAAGTCTATATTTTCAGATTACTCTTCATACATGCTAGTCACTACTAGATTAGGATTCCCTGACGTCCGAGGACTAGCTAGCTTCTAGGGACTCCTAGAATTCCTGATGATGTCCTTGAGATTTCTGATGAGGCTGGCAATAAATATTGTCAAGAAAATTGCGATACTCATCGCGACACCTGATTGGGAATGAGTCAGTCTGGAATAGAACCACATTGAGTTGGGAACCCTATGCAACATAGAAATATGTAGTTTGACTATCTGCATTAAAAATGCCCTCTAGGAGTCAATTTCAGTGAACAACGGTAGACAGTGGCACTGGCAGATAATCCTGTCTTGGTGTAAAGGCTCATCTCTGGTGTTTGTGAGCGACCTGTTCAGCTAGCCTGCGCTCCAGCTGGTTGAGATGGATGATGGCATCACTGGTGTCCAGCAGGTCCAGCTGGCTGTAGAGGGCGCTCTTCAGCACGCTCCGTTCTCTCATGAACACCTGCTGCACTGCACCCAGGAGGTCCCTACGCCAGTCCATGCTGCCTGAGGTCTGGGGAAAGTCAGACACACAATTACACACACAGGTAAACAAACAGAAACAAACACAGGAGAGCACAGAAAAGCAACACATACACTATTAATACTGTTAGTCTGAAATACTGTTAGCCCGAGGTGGAGTTAATGCAACAAACATTTTAATGACTTTTGCAGCTTTAAACTCGGAAGAATTTGATGGGTTGAATTGCAACAGTCAACCTCCGCATAGTGTGTTGTGGGGGGGTTGAACTGCAACAGTCAACCTCCGCATAGTGTGTTGTGGGGGGGTTGAACTGCAACAGTCAACCTCCGCATAGTGTGTTGTGGGGACGTTTGGTGGGCATCTTCTACCTGACTTTCTCTGTGCGTCTGCATCTGGGTGATGAGGCCTTTCAGGGACTCAATGGTTGCCAGCAAGGCCTCTCTCTCCTTGGCCCAGCCCTGGATGTGGAGCTGGCCTCCAGGTTCGCCCTCCGCCACGGGGTACTCGGAGAGAGAAAGAACCTGCATGCCCTCCTGGTGCACCTCACGCAGTAGTGTCTACACACACACACACACACACACACACAGTTGGATTACTTTCATTCTTTGAATTCAGGATTACAAAATAAAAGCACTTTCGATAGTACTGAATACTGTGAATAAACAGAGAATACAATATCATAACATTTTTTGTTTAAGAGGAAATGTTGGTTTGCAAAGCTAGGGCTGATGACTTCCAGCGTTGATCAGCCATCTCCACTATTTAACTTTAATTTTTCAGTAGACAAGAACCTCCAAATAAAGGCTAGTTACCTGCTGGTTGCTAGAGCAAGCTCACCCAAATAGCCAAATTCAAACTAGCATTTGGCTGGTGGCCATTTCCCACCCTGGCTTTATATATATGAAGGAAATACTGTACCTTGATTCTGTCAGGCAGTGGATCATCAGCCTCTCTCCTGGCTCCCTCAGGGGTGGTCCTAAACTCCTGCTGCAGGTTGGGGAGGTCATAGCCAGTCCGCTGACTGTAGTCTGAACTGCTATCTGCACAGGGACAGAAACAAAACACTCTTGAAACAGGGCACTGAAAAGACCATACCTTCACAATGTGCTCTTAACAAGGTCAGCTGGAGTGTTTCATTTATATTGATTCAGCAGCGGTGAATGAATATAGCAAGAAAATACAGCGTTTGACGTGATCGTGTATGACCCCGTTACCCCGTCTTACCACTAGTGTAGCCATCTTTGAACTGTGAGGACGTAGCGCGGTCTATCCTGGATGAGGGGGCCTGGAAGAGATTAAACCATAGGATTTATTATCATTCATAAGGATAATACCAGTCATTTTGGCATGTGAGTTTTATGCAATGCCTGGCTGGACAGAATAAGGACTTAAAGCTGCATTGTGCGATATTCTGCCTCTACCGATAGTGAAGCGGAATTACAACAGCAAACCGTTGCAGTTCAAATCAAGCTCGACTTTTCCCCCTCTCTGTCGCTCCCCCTACCCTGTTCATCAAAACAACGCCTACAACACTACGGTGGCCAAGGTGTTTCAAGGGATCTGGGAGGGGTCGGGCAGAGGCGCACAGACTCTGGGGAGGAGCTTAGACACAGGCCTGGGATTGTCATCGTGGTTTATAAAAGTGACGGACCTCAAGTGGAAGACACTTGTTGCGAAGGTCAACCTTTGCATAGCACACAATCTTTTCATGTTATTTTAACATTAAACATATTGCACAACGCAGCTGTAATATTCCAAATTTCAGGTGTTGACCTTTGATTTTTATTTCTAAGCCGTAGTTTCTCAGTATGTCATGATTTTTTGCAAAAAAACAATCTTTCAACTATCATCAACCTGAAAGATTGAAAAGCAGCGGGGCCAAAACACTGCTAGCTAGCCTCACCTCAGTGGAGCGCAGCTTCTCGATGATGGCCTTCAGGGCCTTGCACTCGTCCTCCAGTGCCTGTGTGTCCCTGCGTAGGGTCTCGCTCTCAGAGATGTGCCGTGCCTCCATGTCCAGAATCTCTGCAGCATGAAGCTCTTGCATCTGGACAATCTTCTCCTGAAACTCTCCGATTACCTCCTCTACCTCCTCTTTGGCTGCAGCCGACGCAGCCTGGCTGTCAAGACCATGGCTAGAAGACTGGAGGGCTTCGGTCTGGGTGGACTGGTCTGTTAGAGCCACGCCATGTTGCTGAGAGTCACTGTTAAGCGAAGGGCTCCGAGGTTTTTCAGAGGACTGGCTGACGGCAGCAGAGTTCTTCCTGGACAGAGATGGTTTGTCTTTGGTGCTGCCTCCCTTACTGGATGGTTGTTTTCCTCCTTTTCGTTTTGGCTGGGCGGTGGAGGAAGAGGAGGAGGAGGACTGAGGCTGAGGAGACGGAGAAGGAGATGGAGACTTGACCCATGCTGTTCGCACCTCGTCCAGCTCCTCTTTGAGCTTTGCAATGGAGAGGTTGCGGACTTGGAGTTCATCCTGGAGCTTCTCAGTGCGCTCCCTGTAGCTGCTGAGCTCTTCTTTGGTGGCAGCCACCTCGTCTCGAACCTCCTGGAGCTCCTGGAGGAGCTCCGTCACACTGGGCCCCTCCTCTTCTGAAGTAACCTGATACAGGGTAGGGAGGTTGGTCAATGATGTACAGAAATGAGTAATTATTAAAAACCAGACAATATGTTGAACGTATTCATAGCATTAGAAATCTAACCAATATGGGTAAATACTGTATTTGACTGCAATAGATTGGAGAAGTGAAATATTTCCTACTTACTTTGTAGAGTTCTCCTTTAAGGTGAGCAATGGTCATTTCCCGCTCCTTAACAAATAAAACAATTGGTATATGTAAATTAGCAGCCTCAATTTGAAGAAAGTCTAACTCAACAACATGCCCCTAAACACTTTTTAATTAATAAAAATGGCAAAAACCCTGCCCTTGTGCGCCTTATTCAGGTCAGCCATGTTATCTATTGTCTTTTATCATGAAATGTCCATGTATTTTTGAAGCAGTGTTGCAGGTTCTACCCAGCTCCAGGGACAGGAGGAGTGTATAACTATTTTCCATTGTCCAACACTTCCATACCTGGAGGAGTTCCTGCAGCTTGTCACAGCTCTCCTTGCAGCTGCTCAGCTCCTCTTTGGTGGCGGCAGCCTCGTTTTGGACCTCCATGAGTTCCTGGTGAAGCTCTGACACCTTGTCCTCCTCACTGACTCTTGATGACGCCTAAAGGGAAGAGGTTCAAGTATGAGCAAAACATTACCAACCTGCATGCCTGCTCCTAAGGTAAACCTAATTTGTGGGAAACTTAGAACGTAAAGGGAACCGTCTTTGTTTATTTCATCACCTACCATTTGAAGTTGCTCTTGGAGAGCGTCTATCGTAACTCGTTTCTCCTGAAATGAAAGGCCCAGGCTCATCAATCAAAATGTCAGAAACAGTCACGCTGCACCATTAATATAAACATCAAAAAGTTGCGTAACATCACATACCTTGAGCTCCTCCTGGAGTCTACTGCAGCTCTCCTTGTAGCTGATGAGCTGCTCTTTGGCAGATGAGGCCTCGTCTCTGACCTCCTGCAACTCCCCTAGAAGCTCTGACATAGCCGTCTGGTCGCCGTCAGAAGAGAGCTGATTAAGAGGTCACAGAGATTCAAACTTATCAGCTCTTTATCCAGCAAAACTAAACAGTTCACAGCAGGACACAGCATTACAATGACTTCAGTCTTTACTTGTTAACCATCAATCAGGGTACAAGGTGCAGTCAGCTCAAATTTCCTGACTATTGTTTCCTGACTCATTTGCAAAAGTAAATACTAGTACTTTCTGCCAATTCTTTCCTGAATCTGTAAGATGCATCTTTTACACTTCGGTGTGGCTGTGATACTACTAGCCTCCCCTGGACTGCATCTTGCAACAGTTGACAATAAATGCATTCAAAAATTTGGGGAAATCAACATCAATCAGATCAAATTTTCATTTCCTATGATCATGCAAGCATGGACCTGGTATCTCTGGATAGACAAGGACTTGTAGTTTCTTCTGTAATCCTAATGATTCTTGTATCAACACAGACTGAATTATAGACATTGTAAGTGAACTATCTAAAAAAATGAAGCCATAGCGTCACTACAGGGTTTGTTTATGACCGAGTCTTCATTCACAACCTGAATTTTGAGTGACAGTGAAATCTTAAAGTTGCAAGGACATTATCTTCCATCAACAAGTCCTATCCTTTAAAAATGAATACATACATAATAATATACTAAAACATTCCAAATCGGGGCCTTAAGGGATGAAGGCTACTTAACAGGTTTTACTCTTACCTCCACAGAAAGCTGTGTTTTCTGGTGCACACCGGCCTTGGTCTTCATCTGATTGAGCAAATCCATGAGCACAGCCAGCCTCCTTTCATATTCCAAAACCTCCTCCTCGGAGCTGGACAGCAGCTGCTTCTGGAGCTCCTGGTCTTTCTGCATGCTGCTGAGACCCACCTCCAGCTCACGAAGCTTCTCCGTCAGATGGATCACCTTCCCTGTTGGACCTTGTCTGGCTGATTGAGTCATCAATCTGAAATCCATTTGTGGAATACCAAAGTCACCAAAGTCGTAGACTTGTGCTTGCGCCTCTGTCCCGGGGTCCTGAGTTCTGGGCTCTTTGGCCTGTTCTTTAGTTTCAGAGTCCTCGGACCCCTCGGACCCCTGCGACTGCTGCTGGAAGGCTTCCGCTTGGGCTTGGCTGACCAGCACTGCAGCCACCTTCTCCCTCAGTTTATCCTCCAGGTTGAAGACCTTCTGCTGGAGGTTGTCGGCATCATTTTGGGCTTGTTCCACAAGCAGACGACAACGAGCTACCTCACTGTCCTTCTCACCGGCCAAGTCCTGAAGTTCCTGGATACGGTGACCTAACTCTTCCACTCTGAAAGCGGCGCTCTGTTCCAGTGCCTGCACTTGGGCCTGCATGACAACGAGGCCAGCGGTTTTCTCCCTGAGCGCCTCTTCGAGTTCACCCTCCGGACTCTCGAGCTGCTCTGTCTCGGCTAACGCCGTGGCGCTCTCTTTCAAGCGCTGGTATGTCTCTAACAGCTCGCTATGTTCCGTTTTGAGCGTATCGAGCTCTTTGGTAGCCAGGTCCATTCTCTGCTTCATTTCATCATATTCCTCTTTACTTGGCCCCCCTACGTCGCTCTCCGGCTGGCCCTTGGTGTCCTCCTCTTCCTCGAGGGCCTGCTTCTGCTCAATGTTGGCCAGTTCCTGCTGCAATTTGTCGATGACAGCGTTCAGTTGGTCCAGCTCCTCCTCACCATTCCTCTTCAGGCGCTCCTGCTCGCTCCGCATGCACTCTACCTCGGACTCCAGGTCCCTGATTAGTTCATCCCGCTGATCCATTTCCTAAAGAGTAGGAGGCAGGCATCATCACACCAGAACAGCACCCAGGTCTGACTATTCCATGGCCACTCCATGCTTTTGGATAGACCTCTGAGACCCAGTTGTGCAGCACAACATTACTTCAGCCATTGTTAATGTATTATATTCCATCTTTTAGGCAACCACTTCAAATTTTGTCCGTTTTTGGATTTGGTAATATTACAAAAAAATGTGTTGGGTCTCATAGGTTTAACAAGCCACCTCACATAAGCACATCATCACCACACAACATAAAATGGCACTGTGAATCTACTTACCAAAACAAGCAAAAACAAAACAAACAAAAAAAACCTGAACAAAACAAAATAAATAAAAAATGAAAGCTGGAAGCAGCGATGAGCGGGCCCTCGCCCCTTTGTGCACGTTGGGTTGCGTGGCAGTTACCGTGCCGTTACCATAGAGCAAGCATGTCCCATCCGCTAACATGGAGGGGGTGGGATTCATGACCTATACTGCTGCCAGCCACCAGGGGGTGATCAAGATATTTTCGCTTAATTTTTGGGGAGCTGTCATGTCGTCCATATTTACATACAGTCAATTATTGGAAATTGCATACACATCTGATGAACTATGTGTTACCTAGGCTTCACTTCCTGTTGCCAGAAGGCAGTGCTACAGAAGTGGGTCATTAATGCAGCAATACATTTAGTGGAGGTCACCTGAATTCACCTTCATGAATATAGGCCTTTCGTGCTCGGGCGCTAATAATAATAATAATCTGTACAAAAACAATAGGTTCCTCGCACTTTGTGCTCGGGCCCTAATGAAAACAACAAATGAAGCCTCACAGAAAACAAAATGGACAGGAAGCCACAGGACACACACATTAATCCACTACCACGGAGCTATGCGTATGCGTAAACAGACTTTGTCTATTTCGTATACGCATATTGTTACCTTGTTATCAGAGGCTGTTTCCATGTGCTGTAGTTTAGTGATCTGTTCATTAAGAAGCTCTATTTCCCTGTCCTTCTCCTCCATCACCTTTGAAAGTCAGAGATTATAATGTGATGGCTATCAACAGACAGTTCACTCCTAAGGACAGAGTCAGCGTTGTGGCAGGTGAGTCAAAGTACCAGGCATAGGAAGAAATTCGTCAGCAACTCTAAAGGATGGTTGAAGATGCGGTAATGACAAAGTAATTACCCTCCTTAGGGCATGGAGGATAAATGAGCAAAAGTTAAAAAAAAAAAGATAATTAGCCAACTGAAAAAATAACTACAAAATCAACTTTTTATGATAATCTATTGATCCACAGAGATATTCTTCTTCTTGGTTGCCCCCCTCCACAGGGAGGTTAAAGTGCAGAGTCAGTCACAGAGCTGCCGTTTTCTATCCTATTTTAGCATTTTTGAATTTCAAACTTAAGTTTATAATATGTACATAAGAGTATTATATCCATGACAGAATAAGATGGGCCTTAACTTTGACCAGAGAAACAGGAAACAATATATTTTCTATTGTTCATTAGAAGAAAGTTTTTAGTAGAAAATTGGCTTGGCTATATTAAAGTGGCAATCTCGAAGATCTCTGTTTCGTTCTCTTTGGCGGCACCTGTGGCATAAACTGGTAATTGCAGATGTGTTTTTGGATCTCACTTCAAAGGGAAAACGCTAATTTGAATGCATGGCGGGAAAGTCGCCACAGACACCCAGTTCATAATACTCATAATACTGCAAATGCAAGGGCTTTCATCAGTGGGCCATAGGCTCAATCACCATTGTGTTACCTCATTCGGCGATATATAGTGACTTAACAGACATTTATTTAAATGAAAATCTTCAGAGATCTTCGAGATTGCCACTTTAAATTTAACAATAAGTGAAAGTTAAAAGTTAATTTTACTATATTATGTGACTAGTGTCTAGTGGCACCATGGCCTGTGTGGCTTACAGCCAGGGTTTTGACTGTCTTTAGAAACTGGACCCCAGCTGGGCCTGGTCACAACACTGCCAGATCCAGCCACTTTAGAGTCTTACAACTCTGTTGGTCATAAAGACCATACAGTATGGCCTTGCTACAGAACTGCTGGTTACCTGAAGCATGCTGTCCCTGGTCTCCAGGTATTGCTCCTGACTGCTGATCTCCTTCCTCTGGATCTCCAGCTGCATGTGTAGCTGCTGCACCTCCTCGCTCTTGTTCTCCAGCTCCTCTTTGAACAGCTCCAGCTGCTCTTCCAGGTTACTGATCTGGACGGACCAAGGAAGGAGGAGGGGAGGCATTACGGAGGAGGAGATGCATCCTACATCACATGCTTCTGAGCACATTTAATTCCACAATAACACTGAAGATCCCTCATGGTTGTTCTTCGTTGGCTCTTTAGAAAAAAGAGGTTTCCTGCGAAGCATACGTTTAATAAAGGACAGTGGGCAGTCCATCCCTCCTTAACCTCCTTGTTAGTTTTTGTGATGGTATCCATTGAAAAGAAAAAAAAAGAACAAGTGAAGAGACCTAAGTTTTTTTGTTTTTTTGTTACATTTTCAATGATTCTTATTATTACAATAAAACACATTTGTAGAACCACTTTGCACACCACTTGTAGTTGTTGGGAAGAGATAGGCGATGTGACATTCTGAGCTCTAATTATTATTTAAATTGAAAGAGGCTTCATAATCATATTTTCATCTTATGCTTTCAGACTATGACCACAAATTGGTGCATTGGTGCACCCCTGTCAACTATCTTTTGGAAGCTGGTAAATTTGCTGTTTGATAACAGATATCTAAGGACGTAGGTTTCAGTAGTGTGTACTCATGCTACATGATTCACTAAATCAACAGTAATGAAAACGACAGCAGACACTACTGCAAGGAGTCTAGCTTTCAGTTTCTAGTTTTTCCAAATCTCTAGTCATGATGTCATCATTCCTTTCACATGTGCTTCCTGTACCGGGGGTAGTGCACTGACTGGGTCGGCTTGACATGCACTGTTCCTTTCCCGCGATTAATCAAAATGCTGTGTTCGTTTATTTATAGTAGTGCCATGAATGAAATGCGACATTGCTAAATGACACAATGCATGCAGAAATTTGTCATGAATGTGTCATATATGTCCAGGTGATGTAAATTGTGCCCCTTCATGCAATAGCAACGCCCCCCCCCCGACAGCAATACACTACCTCCTTCTCCTTCCTGTCCAAAGCTTCTCTCTCCGTCTGTAGCTGAGCCTCCAGCGTGGAGTGTCTAGCTTCGCTGGCAGATGCATGCTGCTTCTTCTCTTCAACCTGAGACACAAACGGTGACACGCAGCTATAAGACGCCACTACCCACTCAGGCAATTGTATTCATCTTACCTCACGGTGTTGCTGCGAATCACGAGACGTGCACACATAATCACGCACTCGTGCACGCCCGCAGTAATGTATCACGCAGTTGGGACTTTCTGTCATTTCTGAGCGGAGAAATACGGGGAAAAAAAACATTTTCTCTGATCTTTTCCTTCCCTCAGCCACAAGCACGAGGCTGCCCACCAACACTGGGGGGCAACACTGACAGTTGCTAACAGTAGCACAGCATCAGTACCAATAGTAAGCGACTGTGGCGGGGAGAGCAGACCCACCCACACATTTTTCTCTCTCTCTCTCTCTTCCTCATTGCCTCACACAGACACACACACACACACACACACCCACCCTCTGCCAATGCTTCGCAGCTATTGTTCCCCGGCTCCTTTTTTTTCACCCCTCATCCCTCTCCTCCCCTCTCATGCA